>RBNI01003727.1:0-15313 GCA_003990745.1 Jimgerdemannia flammicorona
CCCTCCCCCCTACCCCTTCTCGATGAAAGACCACTTTGTCTAACACTATCACTACCCTCCCACTACTCTGCTCATAGATCCTTACCACCAAACCACAACATCATCCCCCCTGAGAACCCCAACCCACCTACCATCTAGTTAGCAGATCCCCTAACAGTCTCTCCCATCTTAATATCTTCTTCCGCAACCCCAACTGCTGTCTCTCCTCAATACAAAAAGCCAATATCCCACCAGTCTCACTCATACTACTAATACCCACCCTACAGTGAGTCAACTATCACCCACTCCACCCATAAGCCAAGATCTCAAGTCCTCCCAGTGACTTTCCTCTCCCACCAGCCTATGCCCTACATCTAGTCTATCCCCTATTTCAGCTCAAAATTTCCTCAAAACCTCACACTCTCCCAGCCAAAGTTCTGGTATCTGTATATAACCCCCAGCCCACCCAACATCATAACACTCCTCACAGTCAAATTGTTTACCATCTACCAAATGCCCCATATGAAAATTCAGCATGACATTCCTCTGCAACATTCTCTACCATACCACTCAGAACTTGGGGGGAAGTCACCTCCGAACCTCTGCACTTCAAGACCAGATACTGGCCCAGTCCCACTCCTCACTGATCCCTACCACCTGCCAGCCACTTGGCCAAAGATCCTGGCCAAGCCCTTGCTGATACTCTACTCTCTCCCCAATATCAAATATAGTAAGCAGAGTACCCCCCAGGAGAAATCTATCCCAACGCCACATATTAGGCCCCCACACTATCTCCCCCTCATTGTCTTACCAGCGCAGGCCAATTCAGTATGCTCTATCAGCCATGCCCCACCAAAAGCCCTTAAACCACAGCCTCTGAAGTCCATTCAGCCCTACCAAAGAGAGCAGATCTCCAGAGGACCCCTGAGGGGATGTTTGCATCTCCCATACCTTCTACAGCAGAGGTACATATCCAACCTCTGCCCTATAGTTCCACAGCCCTCTTCAATCACCAGGCTTGCAAGCAGTATAGCCTCTTAGGAAAGTCCACCAGGCCAAGACCTCCCCTAACTACCAGTCTCGCAAGAGTATCCCAACTGACCTGAGACCTCCTCTCTGCCCAAATCTAATCCCTAGCCACCTTCATCAGCTTCTTCACCACCCATGCTGGGAAGTTGAGGTAATATGCCATATACCACAACTTAGAGAACCAATATATATTCAGGATTATCACCCACCCTGCTAGAGAGATATGGTGGCCTCCCCAATCTCGAAGGGCCTCCCCCCAAATGTTCACTCTGCTCTCCCACCACACTCATGGTAAGACAGAACCATATACAGAGAGGAAGATGCCCAGATACTGTACCACCTCACCAGTAGGAACAATTGTTCCAATGATGTCCCCACCCACTAGCCCATTTTCTAGCACCATCATCTCACACTTATGCCAGTTGAGCTTTGCCTCCGAGTGAGTCTCATACTATTCCACAGTCTCCTGAAGTATCTCTACATCTGCCACTGACCTAAGTCCAACCACCATATCATCAGCAAAGGCCCCCACCTTCCACACTATACCATATATAGAGAGCCCTGCCTCCTTCTAGTAAATCCTATCCATCAATGGCTCGAAAGGGTATAAAGAATAGAGGATAGAGAGTCCTCTTGAGGAACTCTCCTTTCTAAGGAAAATACCCTCTCATAGTGACCATTACATATCAGAGCTGCCCGACTACTTTCCAGCAGATTTGCTATTTATTATCATTCTATTAGCTATAAGTACAGAACTCCCTCCCACTATCTAATCTCTCTAGGGAGACCTTCTCTCATATTCTCATACTTGAATACCACTCTATCATCTATTACTCCAACTCTCTTTTCACTCTACTCATAAAATTTTTTTATTAATCGATACTACTGATCACTCTGTATATCTCATCTCAGCCACTAGCCTATCAAAATATCCTCCATCAATCCTTCCACCTCAACAGCTGCTCTCCTAAACCCAAATATTTTCCTTTCTCAAAAACAAACAACTAGTGACCTATCAACCCCACTTATATAGCTAATATCTAAACCAAAGTGAGCCACTTCTTCCCAACCCCCCCCCCACCAGTCTATCCTTAAAATCCTCCCATCAACTCCTCTCAGTATTCCCCCTATATATAATACTTAAGCAAAATCTAACTACTAACCAAAAATTACTAAGTATCTTATACTCTCCTAGCCAATATTCTGATATCTGTATAAACTCCTCTTCCTGCTCTATATTATAACACTCCTCACAGTCAAAACTCCCCCCCCTCTATAAGATAGCCTGAGCAAAAGTTGAGCATGATATTTCTTTATAGTATATACTACTAGACCACTCAGTACTTAGATGATAACTATCTCTTTATCTCTGCACTTTAGGCCTAGACTTCATTCTAGTTCCACTTCTTTCTAATACTCACCATCTGCCAGCCATTAGGCCAAGTATCCTGATCCAACTCTCTCAGGTATTTAACTCTATCTCTAATATCAAAATCCAGAAGAGGGATATCTCTCAATAATACTCTATCCTATCTCTATATTGCTGAGCTCCAAGGCACCTCCCCTTTATTCCCCTGCTAGTAGATTCTAATATAGTGAGCCCTATCTACTACTCCCTACCAGAAGTCCTTATACTGTATATGTCCACTATTTTGAAGCCCAACTAAGAATAGTAGATCTCCAGTTAAGCCTCTTGGTGAGCACCTCATCTCTCAGATCTTCTTTATCAATAGAACTCAGCCACTACTCCTCAGTTCTACTACTCTTTTTAGCCACCATGCTCTCAAGCAATACAGTCTCTTTGGGAAGTCAACCAGTCCCAGTCCTCCTCTAGTCACCAGTAGTGACAAGATCTCCAGCTAATCTGACTCCTTCTCTCAGCCCAGATCCAATTTCTAGTCAACTTCAAAAGTCTCTTCACCACCCAAGCTAGAAGTCCAGATGATATACCAGATACCACAGCTTTGGCAGTTGGTAGACATTCAAAATTATAATATGCCCCATCAAAGAAATACATTAGCCTTTCCAACTCTGCAGAGCCTCTCTCTAGATAGCCACTCTCTGTTCCCACTAAGGTCTTGGTAGAATGAATCTATATACTAAAAGATAGATACCCAAGTATCTAACAGTCTTACCAGTAGAGACAATTGTTCTAATGATATCCCCTCCTATCAAGCCATTGTCCAATACCATTATTTCATACTTATGTCAGTTAAGTTTTACTCCAGAATTTACCTTATATCACTCCACCATTTTCTGGAACTCTTCAATATCTATAATCAATCTCAGACCAACCACTATATCATCTGCAAAGGCTCCAAATTTCCACACTACACCAAATACTGAGAGCTCTACTATCTTCTATCAGATTCTATCTATCAGTGGTTCTAAGGACAGAGTATGCAAAATAGGTGACAGTGGATCCCCTGAGGAATATCTCTACCCAGAGAGAATATTACCCCTCTATGCCTATTATACATAAGCATCACTCTACTCCCTTCCAACAAACTGACTATTGTCTTCTAAAACTGCTAGAGGACACCAATTCTGTCCAGTATCTTCACCAGCCAGACTTGCCAAACATGATTATAAGCCTTCTTCTGATCCAAGAAGACCAATCTCCCATCCAGTCCATAAGCTTAAGCCTCTTCAATAATACTATACACCTATGCCATATCATCTCTAATTAGTCAGCCCTCTACAAAACCTCACTACTTCTCCTCTAAGACTTGCTGGGCCACCTTCTGTAGTCTTGCCACCACCACCTTAGTGATCAACTTCCTGTCTATATCCAGTAGTATGATTAGTTACTAGTTCTTTCAGTCCTGCCCTTGTCCTTAAAAAGCAGTGTTATCAGCCCCAGATCCTGCTCTCCCACCCATCTCTCTGACTATAGGACCAAGTTATAAAATACCATCAACTCTCTCAGTACTCTAGGGACTTCCACCATCTTCTTCCAAAAGTCCCAGGGTAGACCATCCTCTTCTGGTGCTATACCCAGCATAGTTATGACAAAAATTTAGTAAATCTCTTTCTCCTATACTGGTACTACCAAACTGCCTAGCTTATCTATCCATAGTGGGTACCAATCCTCCAAAGAGTATTCTATAGTGGCCTTATTAGCCCCACCCTCCATCTCACTCCATAAACTACTCTACCTCTCTTTCAGCAAGTCCAGAATATCTTAGAAACTATGCACCAGTATATCATCAGAATTTAGGACCCCTCCTATCTCTGTTGTACTCTCCTAGTCCTAAGAGACTCTGAAAGGAACTTAGAGGGCCTCTCTCTCTCCTCCAGCCCCTACCAGTACAGCTATGCAGCCAAACTCTACACCCATATCTCCTTCTCTTCTCTCAACACTTGTTGTAGCTCTGCAATCTCTATCTTTGCCCACCTTACCCTCCAGTCCTCCATCCTCTCCAAGACCAAGAGCTCTGTCCAATCCTCCAAAAGCCTAGTCAATCTAACTGAAGCCCAAGCTACTCTCTTCCTCTTCTACCTTCCAGCCTCCTTTCTAGCTTCACTCCAGTAGACCTTAGTAGCCTCCTTCAACCTCACTCATCAGACACCTACTGAGACCCCCTCTCTTATCCAACTCTCTATTTGTTGCTGAATGTCCTCCACCCATCTATCCCACAACACTTTTTCAGCCAATAAAGAGGAGTTGAGGTACTAATGTCCAGATCTATCCCCACTCTCTCCAAAGTGACTCTGTCCCAATAGCCCCCAGTGATCAGACTACAGACACTACTCAGTCTTTAGTAATTTCCAAACATCCAAACCCCAGCAATCCACTGTTAACATCCAGTCAATCCTTATCTCCAGACTATTGATCCAGTACATATAGACTCTCCTATCTCCCCAGAGCCCCCTTCTAGTGTCCACCAGGGAACTCAGCCTCTTTACTTCCTCCTATAACCCCAGACCTCCACTCCTACCCTCAGCCCCCTGCCCTCAATCAGTCCTATCCACCTGTACATCCTGGACCATATTAAAGTCTCTTTTAAGAATATCTACTCCTGCCTCTATAAGGGCCCCACTCTCTCAGAGTTCTTTCACCCAATCTACCCTCTCACTGCATACAGTAGAGTAGTAGCAGGATCTCATCATAACTGACTCTCAACCTGGTCAAATCCACTCTCCCCAGACCAGTCTATCTTTCTAGCTCCTTATATCTCATATCTCTCCACTGCCTCTCTGGACTAAGATCCCAACCTTACTCTTCCAAACTGCCACTCCACCCCATTCCATCATCCATTATAATCTGTCTAAATCATCTTCATATCTAACATCCTGCAAAAAAAAAAGATCAGCCTCCAGGCTCTTAAGTCAAGTAAAAATGTTCTGATATCTAACTGAATCCCACAGCTTATTCATATTTAAAGAAAAAATATTCATTGTACTATTTATAAGAAATAATGTTAAGCATCCTACTTGCTCTCTATAACTCTATATCTATTCTTTTCTGTACCAAGTCCAAGTTGTATTTCATAGTCATCTCCTCTTTTTCAACTCTCCTCACCTCTAATCCCCCCAGAAGCTCATTTAGTTCCCCATCCTCCTTTTCCTCAAAATCCTCACAATACTCTAGGCAGGCCTCCTATCAGAGCTGTAATCTATGATGCTCTGTCCAACAGAAGGTGGTCTGCTCACCAGCCATCACTACTAGCTCAGCCTCCCTCTTCTTATCAATTTCATATCCTTTTTCCTCCAGGAAAACTACAAGTATCTCTGCCTTCAGTGCCTCCACTACTCTATCACCATATAGGATCTATACCTATTGCTCATCACTCATCACTCTCAGGTCCACTTCTTCCAACTTCTCATCTGTAAAGTTATTCATCATCTGACACATTTATAGTAAGTTCTTCACCTCTTTTCTCCTTGGAGTCACTGGCCTTTCCCCACCCAGTATTATCATATCTGCTCCTCTACTCACAGTCTCATTCCACCCTTTCTCTGGAACATCTATCAGTTCCTCCTTACCAGCCACCACCATCTGTCTCCCCTTTGCTATCTCAGAAACTCCAAAGTGCACTCGCTGGACATTACATATTAGCACATCCTCTGTCACCTGGCCTCTCACAGCTGGTTTCTGCCTAATAAGAGGAGGAGGAGTATTCTCCCAGACTTCAAATATACCATCTTTATATAGGTTCTTACTCAGTGCCTTCCTAGTCTTCTCTGGACTTATCTCTACAATCTCTCTACTTCTGCCAGCCCAGATACTCACTTTGGCTTCTCCAGTATTCTCACTATTACCAGTAGCCCTCTTTGCCTCTCTCTCTAGTTTTGCCAGCAACTTTCTCTGCCACTTGTATCCTTGGGACCTCTCTCATATCCCCTTATTAATGTAGACATACTTCTCATCAACAATCTCTAAGTGCATCAACTCTACATATGCCTTTCAGACCTTTGCTCTCTACTCCACTGCACTACTCAGCTCCTCCAGCACCTCCAACAGGTCCTCTTTCTCCTCCTCATTCCTCTTCACTCTCATCACTTTATATATGAAGACTCCCAACATCATTACTGATGATCAATTATGAGTCTTCTCAGTAGCCTCTCTCTCTGCCAACTGAATTCAGATATCAATATCCCCTATTTAGAAGAAAGTCTCTTCTTAGACCCTAAACCCTATATTAACTATCTCTTTATACTCAGCTATGACTTCCTCAACTCTCTTTCTTGTCTCTATAGCAGTCACTATAGAAACCCCTTTTACCAGGAGTTACACTATCCTGGGATCCCATCTCAAGCAGTATACTATTGAGATATATATCTCTCCAACCATCAATCCAATCTTCAGTACCTCCTCCAATGACCCTGCCTCCTTAAAGTCTACCTCTACCTCTTCTAGGTCTCTCAGGAACTTAACAAATGCCACACCATTCATCTATTTAGCAATTAGCCTCAAAACTATCTTTACTATCACTGCTAAGCCCTAGAAATACAGAGTAACTATAAACTCCAAGATCAACTTCTTAAGTAATGGGGCCACTGCTAGACCTATTATACTATCAGCCAGATTACTAGGCCTTGTGCCTCTCCCACAACTCAGTTCACTATTAGCAGTCCTATCTAGATTTTTTTCAGATCACCTATTACACTCTCATTAGCAGTCACTCCCTCAGTTACTATACCACCAGTCTCACTACTCTGATCCCCCAGAGAGACTCCTCTCTACTGCTGCTGCCCTACAGTCCTTACTGCCTCCTTGTCCCTCTTTAGCCAGCCCTCTAGTCCAGTTGCTGGCTGCCTCCTCTTTACCATATCTACAAAGTTTGTTCTCTCAATTCTCTGTTCTCCAACACTACTCTCTTCCCTTCTATATCCTCCCACCAATAGGTCCCTCATACTTTTCCCCAAGCCAGAGCCTCTCCCTACATATTATCAGTTAAATGCACTTGGGCCCCCCTGCCCAGTATATACCTTAGAATGCTTGTCACTTACTATGTTACTAGTATTATTTCTCTAAAAACTATATCATGAGTATTGTTAGAAGATTGTATAATCTGAATATTACCAGAGAAAAATGCTGTTAGCACTGCTGACAATATTCCTTAGTACATCCCACTTACTTTTATTTATAGCCCCACCCTGCATTTCCTTGTCAATAGTAATTATAGAATCTATTTTGAAATTAATTAATTAACAATCCTTAGTCTTTTAAAACAATTTGCTTCAACTAACTGAAAAAAGAGTATATACTATAACAAACTCTAATATATATTGGATCATGACAAATATTGAGTTTCAATATATATAGATATTTAATATTAGCTCTTTTGAGACTAAACTGATTATTCTATACTATATAGCAAATTTGTCCCATTATTGCAGAGATGATTGGACCAATATAACTAGTTTGTATAACTTGGAAACAATATTTAGAGTTTCTTTACTTCTGGATTTTTTATCTATATATAAGATAATTCTGAACAGTAAGATTTAGTATATGAGTCTGATAATATATATAATAGTTTTGTACCAAAGACTATATTTTCCTACTAAAGGTTGGCTGTTAAATTTTGGAAAAATATTAAGTTATTTATAGTATTGCCTATTATAATATCCAAAATCTGTACTTGAATTTTCAGTTGGCAAATTTATATAAAAATAAATAACTATTAAAATCTATTTTATTTTAAGACTTTTTTCAAAATGCTAACTAGATGTCAAATCCCCCCTTTTTATCTTAGTTAATCCCAAGCTCCCAGATACAACTAATAAAAGCATCTGTGATGTTTTCTCCAAAATAAGGACTAGCAAGTTTGATAAAGTCAAGAGTAAGAGATTTAAATTACCAATTGAGATCAATCTAATAATCAATAATACTTAGAAATAAAATTACATTAAGGAATATCTATGTATCAATCATAAATAAAATTCTGTCTACTGAATTCTATTTATTAAATATGAGATTAAATTGATGAGCTCTTTATATATATATAATTTAGCTTGCAATAATTATAGTATTGTCTTTATTTATTTATTTTACCTGAAGTATCTGATGAAGATTGTTATGCTCTTTCTTATAGATCTCTAGGATATCTTTGTAAATAGTATCAGTACTTGGTAGATATAAATCATGCTTGAGGAGACCAAAGATGTTATATAACTAGTCACTCTCAATAGTTATGAATAGTTAGTCTATATATATATATAATTTAATGAATGAGTTAATTTTGAAATTCTGCTAAAGAATATAGTTAAATATTTTTGATTAAATAGGGTTATTAATATAAAAATAGTTGGGCAATCAGATAAATATACCCACTATAGCTTGAATATCAATTTTATTTATTTTTATATTTTTTTTTTTTATTTTGTTAGAGTGTTTGTCTTTTATATATCAATATATATTTAAAGTTGACCTACTAAGTATTTTGAACTTCTGGCTATATAGTATAAAGGGGTTGATAGAAACAACATTATATATATATCAAATAAAAGTATCAGTTATATCATAAATGCATCTTCTTTTTTTAATTTTTTATCTGCAATAATTACAAATAATATCATCTCTAATCTTAGTATAATATTACCAAATTTTGAAATGAGAATTGTATAAAAAGTATGAAACTATTGAGGATATTTGACTTAAAGCATCATTAGTACTACAAACTGTTAAAGATTAATCTATTAATATATATATATATATATTCAATATATAAGTTATATGGAGGATTCAGATTGGAGAATTTAGATTGAAAGATTCAAATTAGATAATTTGAATATGTAGAATGATTTGGATTGAACAATTCAGATTGAGTAATTCAGATTGAATGAATCAGATTAAATAATTCAGATTGAGTAATTCAGATTAAGTAATTTGGATTAAGTAATTCAGATGATTGAATGATTCAGATTAAGTAGTTCAGATTGAGTGGTTCAGATTAAGTAATTTAGATTGAGTAATTTAGATTGAGTGGTTTGGATTGAGTAATTCAGATAGAATAGTTCAGATAGAGTGATTCAGATAGAGTGATTTAAATTAATCTAAGTTGATTTAGATTGTTTTGAATTTGAGATTTAGATCAAACTATTATGTGATAAATTGAATCCAGATTTGATTTGAATTAACTTATTCAGAGTATTAAGTAAGACTATAGTTATGGTTTGCTATTTATCTATCTATTATATTTCTGTCTTATTATTACTCTTTTATTATTACTTATTATTTATTATCTATTTGTTATTTACTTATTTGATTTATTATTTATCTACTTATTATTTTCCTATATCTTTTCTCTAGTAATATTCAGATTATACAAACTTCTGGCAATACTCACAATATTATTTTTGGAAAATAGATATTAGAAACATAGTGACCAATAAATATTCTGAGAGATATGCTAGACAGGGTAGCTCTAGTGTATTAAACTATCAGTATGTGAAAAGAAGTCATAGCTTGAGAGGAAGTATGCAGAACTTACTAGCTAGAGGATATAGAAGGGGAGGAGGCAGTGTAGAGAGACAGAAGACTGAGAGGATGAGCTTTGCTTGAAGGAGAGACAGCTATTAATGAGATTGGAGAGTTGGCTGAGAAAGAGCAAGGAAATAATAAGAGCTATAGAGCCTAGTAGAGTGGCCTATAGTGAGAACAGTAAGGCTGAAAAAGTAGTGGCTGGGGGGAGCAGAACTGCTGATGGCAAGAGAACAGCTAATCTGGAAAAAAATCCAGAGTGATGGTTGATAGTAGATCTGGACAGAGGGAGAGCATGAGGCCTGGGGACCTGACAGATAGTATAATGAGCCTGATAGCAGCACTGTTACTTAAGAAATCAAGGTCAGAATTTACCATCACATTATATTTCCAGGACTTAGTGGTAATAGTAAGGATGATTCTGGGGCTTCTAGCTCAGGAGGTGAAGGGAGTAGCCTTGGTAAAATTTTTGAAGAGTCTGGAAGAGATGGAGGTGGGCTTCATGAAGAAGAAGGTGCTGCTGGTAATAATAAAGAAGAGAGTGATAGTGGGGAGAGGGGGTGGCAATCTCTATAATATAGTACTTATACTGAGACTTCTAAGTGGTATAGCTGATAGCAATGGATGTACATATCTATAGTATTAAAGGAGATGGCCAGAAAGTTGATTATGGAGGCTGTCAAGAAGTATAGGGATATTGTGAATGTTAAGTTTTGGGTCTGAAAAGGCACAGAGTTTAGGATAAAAGATGTAGATATCAGAGTATAGCTAGTAGGTAAGGAGAATATAGAGAAAGTGAGGAACTGGTCAGCAGTTCTCAAATGGGAATCAGTGGAGTATAAGGTCTTAAGAGTGAAAGGGATACTAAAGAAAGAAAAAGACTTGCTAGAGATATTAGAGGATCTGGCAGAGGCTGTTGAGAGGAGGAGATTGGTCTAGAAAGAGTTCAAAGCCAAGATGATAGTAGAGATTATGAATGATAAGAAGATGTGGCTGGATCAGGCAGTCTGGGAGAGGGTATAGAGGAGGTATATTTAGAAGAAGCTGTTGGTTAAGTTGGGTGGAGGAGTGGAGAGAGAGACTGCTACTGAAGATGTTAGGTTGAGGGCAAGTACTTAGACAGGAGAGAAGGGAGTAGTACCCAAGGAGACCCTGGGGGAAAGTAGAGATGCAGAACAGAGTATCATCATAAAAGATAAGGAGATGGACAAAGAGGAGTGCACTCAGTATGGGGTGCTGGTGGGGGCTAGAGGAGATGATGAATTATAGGATATGCTGAAGAAGAATTGAGATAAGTCAGCTAGAATGAATGCAGAGAGAGGACAGGTGGAAGGGAGGAAGAGAGTGGTCCAGAGAGTGGAGAAGACTATTGATGAGGAGAAATAGCTGATGAATATAGTAGCTGAGAAGTTAGAGAGAGAGGACTTTCAGGTACTGAGTAAGAGGTACTGGGGTGAAATCTTGTAAGGTGAGAAGGTGCTACAGAAACTCTGGGATGAGATAATAGCAGTTTTGCTAAAGGCTGAGATATATCAAGTGGATGATATAAGGGAGACTATACTTCTGGTAATTGTGAATAACTGGGCTGTATATCTGTAGGATCAAAAGAAGAGACTAGTGAAATAGCAGATAGTATGTAAGAAATACTAGACAGATATAGAAGCAGTGGATGGTGCTAATTGTCAGGAGATCTTAGAAGTATTAAAGACTTAGCAGATGGATGAGCTTGAGACAGAGAGAAACTTAGATATAGCAGATGATACAGTGAGTATGGAATTATAGAGTGGATGGCCATTATTCAAGAAAATATATTATTAAATATGAACAGTATAACTAGAATTTTCTCTTTGAATGTCAATAGGCTATAGGGAGTAGTAAGGTATCAAAATATATTTGGCTGACTGAAGGGGCTGGATGTGAATTTGTTTCTACTATAGAATATTAGATGTAATAGAGACTTAGATAGTCTGAACTGGATGAAGGAATGGGGTGGTATGGTTATATAGTAGGGGTAGGTAGATATTTTGGTTAGAAAGAGTAAGGGAGATATTGGAGACATTGAACATTAGGAGAGTAGAGTAGTGTGGGGAATTTGGAAGTTTCTAGGATAGAGACTCTAGACTGTTAGATCATGTTATTGTCTAGTGAAAAGAGGGGAGAGGGTGAAATTGATTTGAGGGCTACAAGAGTCTAAGGTGTTGGTGGAGGCAATGATTAACTGTCTAGATAGAGACTTTAATATGATATAGGATGGGAAGGTAGACAGAACTGATAGGGGAAGGGAGATGGCTGGTAGGAATAGTGGAATAGCAGTCTGAGAGGATGTCAAATGTCTGAGAGGGGAGAGTTTTGGGAGAAGTAGAGAGGGGCCTAATTATTGATGCCTAAATATCTCATTGCTGAGAGAGATCTCTTTATGCCATATATAGATAACAGACATTAGCATCAGAATTCTAAGATAGTGAGTAGAGGGGTTGCTAATTGGGAATTGCTAGAAATGACTGAAATCAGATGCACAACAATACTGGGGAGAGGTAGGAAAGATATATGGTGCTCAGAAGAAAAAGCAAGTAAGATAGACCTCTCAGAGGTTGATAAGATTATTGGTAACATAAGCAGATCTGCTGAATAATAGTGAGGAGAGAGATTTTAGGACCCAGTAGATTTGGCTGGAGGTAGAGAAGTTGAAGGAATTACTAAGATAAGAGGAGGACCTAAAGGTATAGAGCATGGTGGCCTAGCTGAGATGATAGAGATTAGAGGAGAGAGAGAGGTCTACAAAGTATTTATCCTGTTTTTTATAGATAAGAAGAGTATAGCAGAGATGAGAGGGGATATTAGATGAGGCAGGAGAGTTGATTGTTAGTACTTTAGAGATTTTGGACCAGTTGAGTACACAATGGGGGTAATTATAGAGTAAGAAGAAAGAGAGGAGTGGGGGTGCTGGAAATTGACAGATACTTGAAAGAATGGTACTCTGATCTAGTAGTGGGCTTAGATGACCTTGGTACTGCTGTCTGAGGAGAAGAGATTTGGCAGATACTGATGACAATAAGCTTAGAGATAGCATTAGAGGAGGATGGCTTACCATGGAATTTTTGGAAGAAGATAGCTAGAGTTAAGATGATTCTGAAGAAAATGACAGTAATGTGTAATGAATTTATTAGCTCAGAGGTGTGGATTGGAGGGCAGTACTTAGGTCTTATGGCTCTACTATTTAAGAATAAGAGAAGGAGGGAGAAGTGGAAAAACTGGAGACTAATCATACTTCTGGATATAGATTGCAAACTAGTTATAAAGATACTAGTAGCTAGACTGCAAAGAGTAGCTCAGTAGGTTCTGGGGGACTGAGCAGAGAGGATTTGTAGAGAGATATCTGATCAGAGATAGAATAGCTTAAGTGCATAGTATTATTAAGGGAGATCATACTACTGAGGTAGATAGATAGCTGGTCTTTTTGAACCAAGAGAAGATCTATGATAGAGTCCAGTAAGTATAGTTAGAAGGGGTACTAGAGTGTGTTAGAGTCTCTCCTGAGGTCCAGTGGGTCTTGGTCAGTCTGCTAGAAGAGAGTTAGATAGTAATTATAGTAAATAGACAGAGGGGGGTTTTGTTTCCTCTGGGCAGAGAAGTACCACAGAGAGATCTACTGTTACTGATCCTATATATGTTATCCCTAGAGTCTCTTTTGGATAGAATATAGTAAAAAGTGGTAGGGTTGGACATTCTGAGGATTAATTAAAAGGTGGGGGCCTTTGCTGACAATATAATAATCAGACTAGGATCAGTGGAAGATATGGTAGTACTGAAAGGTACAGTAGAGTGGTATGAGAGATACTTGGGTACTAAGCTCAACTAGTATAAGTATGAAACTTTGGTATTGGAAGGAGAGATAGTAGATGAAGATGTAATTGGAATAATTGTCTCTATGAGAGAGGCTGTTCACTATCTGGAGATTTACTTTTCAGTATATAGCTTCTTGTTATCTTACAGAAAGTGATAGCAGTAGGTGGCAGAGTGGAAGAGTACTCTCTTAGAGTGGGGTGGTCATTATATATCTCTAATAGAGAGGGTGACAGTGCTGAATATATACTGGTTACCTAAGCTATAGTATTTGAAATACCACTTAGACCTTCTGATATAGGTGGTTAAGAGATTATTGAAGATAGCCAAGACCTAAATATGGACAGAGCAATAGAGTCAGATTGGCTGAGAGGTATTGACCTTATCAGTAGATCAAAGAGGCCTAGGTCTGGGGATTTTTCCAAGTATCTTTATTGCTTAAGATTATGGTGGCTGAAGTGAGTGAGTGAGTTAAGAGGCAGAGAGTGGGTTCCCCTTATATAGAGGGTGTGAGAGGCTTGGTTCTCTCTCTATAGTACAACTGGGGACCTTCTATCTCTGGTGGCTTTAGAGGGGAGTCAGAGAATATACTATAAGAGATTCTGGTGGAAAGTAGTTGATGGGGCTTACCATATTAGTCTCTGATAATGGGGTGATGAGAAGGAGGAAGAATAGAGACCCTAGATATAAAGGTGAGACCATCTTCTGTTGGGCAGAGCACTGGTGGATGACTTTTGCTTAGAGAATAGTATAAAGTACCTTTGGGAGTATGGGAGAGATCTGTGGTCTAAGGTATAGCAGAGAGTAGGGATTGGAGAAGAGTAAGACTGGAATAGTATTTGGTTATAGGACAAGCAGGCAGTGAGATGGATTCCCTCCAGTCCTGAGTAGTATAGTAGAGACTTCTATGGTATAATATAATGTTGAACTACTGAATAGGTTACTTAGTGGAAGGAGGTACTCAGGAGTATAAGAAGTGTCTAAATATCAAGCAGAAGGGAGGAGTGGTATAGACTCCTGAACATTGACTAGGAGAGTGTGAAGTGATGAGTGACTTTTGAAGAACAATTGAGGTATAGCAAGAAGTGTATCCACCAGAGTTAGTGGCAGGAGGAAGGTGGGGTGATCTCTAGCAGAGGTTGGTGGGGGGGTTGGAAGATGAGTGGATGATATTAAGATAGATGCTGGCAATTTGAGTTAGCTTGTAGAATATTGGCTATATATATTTGAGGAGAGTCAATAGCTAATATTAGGGGTAAGAGTTGCTAGATGAGAGTGGCTGATAATGGACTTGTTAAATGAGTGGTAGAGGGGGTGGGGTGCTGATAGAAGATACCAGAGATAACTGGTAGAGATGATCTATAGGAAGAGTGGGAGGAGAATTGGGATGGTAGAGGAGATGGTAGTATTCCAGGAGAATGGTAAGGGGGAGAGAGAGTTTCTGAGTGGGATTGGGTAAGGAGTTCATTTGTATTATTTATCATAGATAGTTTGATAATAAAGTAGAAGTCCTTGTGACTAGAAAAAAAA
>RBNI01003728.1:0-15313 GCA_003990745.1 Jimgerdemannia flammicorona
TCAAAGTGACTATAAAAAAAAAAAAAAATGATGTATTTAGGTAATTTCTGAAAAAATACAGTATAAAACAACAAATGATGGTACTTTATACATCTCAGCAAAATAGTATGACTGAGTAATTTAACCATATGGTTGTAGAAATGGCTCAAATGATAATCAATACCACTAGACTATTTTACTCCTATTAGGCCAAAGCCATCAATATGGCAATATATATATATAATCAATATATATCTTGAGTATTATGCAAAGAAGCTAGTAATAACAATAAGCATTCCAGAGATGATAATCTTACCCCTGAAGAATTATAGAGTAAAACCAAGCTCAATGTTTTATGTATATATATATATTTAGTTGTGGGGTATATATTCTTGACAAGAGCAATACCAATCAGTACAAATTTGAGTCAAAAGCTGATAAGCATATGTTTCTTGGGTATTTTGGCACTGATAAGACATATTAACTCTAGGATCTACATAAGTGACATATCATTATTTTATATGATATACAGTTCTAAGAAAAGAGAGAAAATGGTTTTAGAGATCTGCATAGATATACTGGTCAATATATCTACATCTACATCTCAGTCAGCATAAGGGCAACAACTATCATCTACCTCTCTAGTGATTAATCAAAATTATTTTCAACCACTATATATACCTGAGCCTGAGCCAAAGTTACCTGAACCAAGAATAATAGAGATTAAAAATGAAGATGATGGTAGATCCAATATTGAGGGATCCTTTATGAAGTAAGCAAAAGCATTCTAATATCCACCGAGAAAATCATTCCAAATTAGGAAGTTATTAAGATATGTCAGTAAACTCTAGAAGGTAATGACAGGGCTATGTGAGCTATGCTGAAGTATACAAATATATATATCATAACCTCTAGTGAGCCAAATATATATAATAAAACTATATAATTCCTAGATAGCAAAAAATAGAAATATTAATGGATGAGGAATATAATTTACTTATTAAGAATGGTATGTAAGATATTATATCTCTTCTGTCAAATTATCAAATAATTAGATCTAAGTAGGTCTATAGAATTAAGCACAAGAGTGACAGGAGTATAGAACAATATAAAGCTTATTTTATTACTATGGATTATTTACAGGATTATGATATAGACTATAATGAGACATTTTCATCAGTATTCAAGCTTACTTTACTTAGAATACTTCTTGCAATTGGTGCACTATATGATTTAAAAATCCATTAAATGGATATTAAGACAGCTTTTTTGAATAATAACATAAATATTGAACTATATATCTATTAACTATAAGAATATAAACTTTATGTTAACAATAAGAATAAGCTTATATATATGCACACTAGATAAAGATTAAACAAGCAGTATAATTATGGAATAAAAGAATTAATAAATATCTTCTTGATGATAGATTCACCTACTATGAAGCAGATAATTATATATATGTCTAGCACTATAATGATAGCAGTGTAGTCTTCATTGGTATCTGGGTTGATGATATAATTATCTTTGCTAGCAAGAATAGACTTAATGGAGTTAAAGAAGCCCTATGCCAAGAATTCAGAATGACAGATATAGGTGATATATTCTTTCTTTTGGAGATATCCATTATATATAACAGAAATATATATGTAATATATCTCTCATAAGCGATATATACTCAAATAATTCTTGAATATTTCAATATAAATAAATACAAACCAGTATATATATATCTTTCTCTAATAATATTCAGATTATACAACCTTCTAACAATACTCATGATACAGTTTTTGGAGAAACAATATTAATAATATAGTAAGTGATGAGCATTCCAAGGTGTATACTGAACAGGGGGGCCCAAGTGCATTTGACTAGCAGCATGCAAGGAGGAGCCCTGGCTTGGGGAGAAGTATGAGAGACCTGCTAGTAGGTGGACATAGAAGTAGAAGGAGCAGTGTTAGAGGATAGAGAATTGAGAGAGTGGGCTTTGCCAATAAGGTGAAGGGGAGATAGCCAGTGACTAGACTAGAAGGCTGGCTGAGGAGGGACAAGGAGTCAGCAACAAATGTAGGGCAGCAGCTACAGAGAGGAGTCCCTCTGGAGGGCCAGAGTAGGGGGGCTAGTAGTATAGTAACTGAGGGGGTAACAGCTAATGAGAGCATGATGGACAATCTGGAAAAAAATCTAGATGAGACTGCTGATGGTGAACTAAGTTGTGGGAAGAATACAAGGCTTAGTGATCTAGCTGATAGTATAACAGGCCTAGTGGTGGCCCCATTACTCAAGAAGTCAATCTTAGAGTTTATAGTTACCTTATACTTTTAGAGCTTAGTAGTGATGGCTAAAATAGTCCTGAGGCTAATTATGAAGCAAATGGAAAGTATAGTATCTATTAAGTTTCTGAGGGGCCTAGAAGGGGTGGAGGTGGGTTTTGAGGAGGCTGGGCCATTAGAGGATATACTGAAGGCTGGGTTGATGGTTGGGGAGGTGTGTGTCCCAATGGCATGCTGCTTGAGGTGAGATTCTAGAGTGGTACAGCTCCTGGTGAAAGGGGTTCCTACAGTGACTGCTGTGGAGATAAGGAGGAGAGTTGAGGAAGTTATGGCCAAGTATGGGAAGGTGGTTGACATAGGGTTTAGGGTCTGGGAAGAGACCTCCTTCCAGACAGAGAATGTTGATGTCTGGATTTAGTTGGTAGAGAGAGAGGCTACTGGGAAAGCTCATGATTGGTCTTCAGTAATAGTATGAAGAGCCTTTATATATAAGATGACAAGAGTGAAGGGGAGTAAGAAGGAGGAAGAGGACCTATTGGAGGTACTGGAGAAGCTGAGTGGTATAGTAGAGTAGAGGACAAAGGTTTAGAAGGTATATGTAGAGTTGATGTACTTGGAGATTGTTGATAGGAAATACATTTATATAGATAAGGAGCTATGAGAGAGGTTCCAAGGATGCAAGAGGCAGAGAGAGTTACTGGCAAAACTAGAGAGAGAGGCAAAGAGGGCTGCTGGTGGTAGTGAGGATACTGGAGGGGCAAAAGTGAGTATCTGAACCAGTAGAAGTAGAGAGAATGTGGAGATAGATCTGGAGGAGACCAGGAAGACACTGAGCAAGAACCTGTATAGTATGTTTGAAGTCTGGAAGGATACTTCTCCTCTCATCAGATGGGGACCAGCTGTGAGAGGTTGGACAGCAGAGGATGTACTAATGTACAGTGTCCAGTAAGTATACTTTGGAGCTCCTGAGGTGGCAAAGGGGGGACAGGTGGTGGTAGCAGATAAGGATGAACTGGTGGATGTCCCAGAAGAGGAGTGAGATGATACTACAAGTGCAGGGGCAGATACCTTGATACTGAGTAAAGGAAGGTCAGTGATCTCAGGTGGGAAGGAGGTGGTAAACCTACTATAGATATACCAGATGATGAATAACTTTGCAGCTAAAGAGTTGGGAGAAGTGGACCTGAGAGTAATAAGTGATGAGTATTGGGCATAGGTCCTATATAGCAATGGAGTGGTGGAGATACTAAAGGCAGAGGTGCTTATAGTTTTCCTAGAGGAGGAAGGGTATGAGGTTAATAAGGAGAGGGAGGCCAAGCTAGCAGTTGCTGCTGGTGAGTGGGCCCTCTTCTGTTGGGCAGAGCATCATGGATTGCAGTTCTGGCAGGAGGCCTGCCTGGAGTATTATGAGAATTTTGAGAAAAAAGAGAATGGGAAACTAACTGAACTTCTGGTTGGATTGGAGGTGAGGAGAGTTGAAGAGGAGGCAGTGGCTGGGGAACATGACTTAGACTTGGCTCAGAAAAGGATGAATGTGGAGTTGTAGAGGGCAGGCATGACTCTTAACATTATTTCTTATGAATAGTACAATTAATATTTTTTCTTTAAATATAAATAGGCTGTGGAGCTTGGTTTAGCATTAGAATATTTTTACTTAGTTGAAGAGCTTGGAGGCTGATCTCTTTCTTCTGCAGGGTGTTAGATGTGAAGATGACTTAGATAGACTGAATTGGATGACAGAATAGGGAGGTATAGTAGTCTGGAAGAGAAAGGTTAGAATCCTGGTATAAAGAGGTGGAGGGGAGATATATGATATAAGGAGCTAGAAGGACAGACTGGTCTGGAGAGAGTGGATTCAACCAGGTTGGGAGCCAGTTATAGTGGAGTCCTGCTACTGCCCTGCTGTATATAGTGAGAGAGTGGATTGGGTGAAGGGACTACAGGAGAGTGGGACCCTTATAGAGTCTGGAGTGGATATTCTGGGAGGGGACTTTAATATGATCTGAGAAGCATTAGTGGATAGGACTGATGGAGGGCAGGGGACTGAGAGCAGGAGTGGGGGATTAGAGATATGAGAGGAAGTGGAGAGATTGAGTGCTCTGATAGATACTGGCTGGGAGTTCTGGGGTGATCAGAGAGTATACATACACTGGGCAAATGGTCTGGGTATAAGGATTAACTGGATACTAATAGTGGAATGTTTAGGCTCAGATGTTTGGATGTCACTAGAGACTGAGTAGTGTCCATGGTCTGATTACTGGGGACTATTGAGATAGGGACATTTTGGGGGGAGTAGGGATGTGCCTAGATTTTGGTACCTCAATTCCTCTTTGTTGACTGAGAAGGGCTTGTGAGACAAGTGGATGGAGGACATTCAGCAGAGAATGGAGGGCTGGATACAGGAGGGGGCCATAGTTGGCATCTGGTGAGTAAGGTTGAAGGAGGCTACTAGGGTTTACTAGAGTGAAGCTAGCAAGATGATAGAAAGGCAGAGGAGGAGGAGGATGGCCTGGACTTCTGCTAGATTGGCTGGGCTTCTGGAAGACTGGACTGATCTCTTAGCCCTGGAGAGGATAGAGAACTAGAGGGTGATGAGGGTGAAGCTGGAGGTTGCAGAGTTACAATAGATATTGAGAGAGGAGGAGGAGATATGAGTATGGAGTCTGGCTGCAAGACTATGCTGGCAGGGGTTGGAGGAAAGGGAGAGGCCCTCTAGATATCTTTCAAGGACCCTTCAGGTGAGGGGAGTGAAGCAGTGATGGAAAGGAGTTCTTGATTCTGGTGGCCTGCTAGTGTATAGTTCATAAGATATTCTGGACTCATTGAAGAAGAGGTAGAGTAGTTTATAGAGTGAGGAGAAGAGTGGGGCTGATGCTGCCACCATAGAATATGCTTTGGAATAGTACTCACTATAGATTGATAGACTGGATGGTTTGGTGGTACTGGTTCAGGAGAAGGGAATTCACTAGGTTCTTGTTACAACTATGCTGGGCACAGCACCAGGAGAGGATGATCTGTTCTGGGACTTTTGGAAGAAGATGGTAAATGTTCTGAGAGTGATGGGGGAGTTGATGGTACTTTGTGACTTGGTACTATAGTCTGGGAGATGGGTGAGAGAGCAGGATCTGGGGCTAGTAGCTCTGCTCTTTAAGGATAAGAGTAGGAGGGAGAACTGAAGGAACTGGTGACCCATTATACTACTGAACATAGACAGGAAGTTGGTCACTAAGGTGGTGGTAGTATAGCTGCAGAAGGTAACTCAGCAAGTCTTGGGTGAGAAGCAGCAGGGTTTTGTAGGGAGCCAGCTCATTAGGGATGACATGGCCTGGGTGTATGGTATTATTGAAGGGACTCAAGTCTATGGACTGGATGGGAGATTGGTCTTCTTGGATCAGGAGAAAATATATGACCATATACAGCAAGTCTGGCTGGTGAAGGTTCTGAACAAGATTGGTGTCTCTCAGCAGTTTCAAGTAGCAATAATCAGCCTACTGAAAGGGAGTAGAGTAGTGCTTATGTGCAATGGATATAGAGGGGTGGTATTCCCTCTAGAGAGGGGTATTCCCTGGGGGGACCCACTGTCTCCTATCTTGTATACTCTGTTCTTAGAGCTATTGATGGATAGAATTAGGTGGAAGATTGTGGAGCTCTCTATATTCAGCATTGTATGGAAGGTTGGAGCCTTTGCAGATGATATAATGGTTGGTCTGGAGTCAATTGCTGATATCAAGGAACTCTGGGAAATAGTAGAGTAGTATGAGACATACTCTGGAGCTAAACTTAACTAGCATAAGTGTGAAATAATGGTATTAGGTAATGGTCTGGTAAGAGGAGATGTCATTGAAACAATTGTCCCTGCTAGAGAGACTGTGAGGTACTTAGGCATCTATCTCTCCATATATGGGTCAGTCCTGCCATGACCTTGGTGAGAGCAATGAGTGGTCATCTGGGGGGAGGTCCTGTAAGGTTGGGGTGGCTGCCACCTTTTCTTGACAGGATACATTACAATTTTGAATATCTACTAGCTACCAAAGATATGGTATTTGGTGTACCATCTGGACTTTCTAGCCTAGATAGTGAAGAGGCTATTGAAGCTAGCCAAAGATTGGATCTGGGCTGAGTGGAGGAGTCAGATTAGCTGGGAAATCTTGTCATTATCAGTGGCTAGAAGAGGTCTTAGACTGGTTGACTTCCCAAAGAGGTTGTACTGTCTGAGAGTATAGTGGTTGAAGAGAACAGTAGAGCTGAGGGGTTATAGCTAAGTTCCTCTGATAAAGAAGGTCTGGAAGATAAGATACTCACCAAGAGGAACTACCAGAGATTTATTGTTCTTGGTTGGGCTTCCAAATAGTAGACATATGAGATTTAAGAGCTTCTGGTGGAGAGAAGTAGATGGGGCTCACCATATCAGAATTCACTAGCAGAGAGATGAGGGAGAGGTGCCTTGGAGCCCAGCAATATAGTAATGAGATCAAGTGTTGCTGGGGAGTGCTCCCCTTATAGACTTTGATATTGGTGATAGAGTAGAGTATTAGAGGGGAATGAGATAGAATGTATGATCAAGTAGCTGGCAGATGGTGAGAATTGATAAGGAGTAGGACCAGCAGGTCACTAGCTATTTATATTTGAGAATAGAAAGTATTTGAGTTTGGAAGAGCAGTTGGCAAGATGAGAAGGGTTGATGGAGGACATCTTGACAGGCTGGTGATTGGGATAGAGTCTGCAGAGAGATAGGTAGTACTGTTTGGTAGAGAAAATATGTAGGCAGAGTGAGGGAAAAGTTGGAGTAGTGTATAGTAAAGTAATTTTCAAGTATGAGAGAGTAGGGGGGGAGCTCCCTAGGGGTATTAGGTAGTAGGCAGAGATATTGTAATTTTATATGATAGAATAGTAATAAATGGTAAAGTTCAAGTGACTATAAAAAAAAAAAAAAAAAAAAAAAAATAAAAAAAAAAAAAAAAAAAAAAAAAAAAAAAAAAAATGAATAAATATAAGCCTATTGATACTCCTATAGTTACTTTTGTGAAGTTAAGAAAGCCAGATACTACTCCTAAAGATAATGATAATATACTAGCCAAAAATAGTACTAATGATATACTATATTAGTAAGTAGTCAGTTTTCTTATATATCTCATACTGAGAATAAGGTCTGATATATCAAATACTATAAATAAGGTAGTGCAATATTCCTCCTACTATAATAATAAATATATATTGGAGTACTATTAAAAGAATTCTCAGTTATCTTAAGGGTATAGCAAACTATATGCTCACTCTTGGCAATTGAGCAGAAGCAACAATAATACTATTCAGCTATCTGGTGTATGTGATACTAATTAGGCAGATAATCTCAATAACTACTGATCTATAACTAGACATCTCTTCTATATTAGCAAAAATAACAAAAGAGTCATCTTGTGACAAATATGTAAGTAATTATTTATAACAATATCATCAATATAGAAATAGTATCAGACATAGTTATTAGTAATAAAGGAAGCCATTTAACTCTACAAACTGTTAAAAGAACTTTGGTTCATTCAAAAACAGAGTACTATGCTATACTAGGAAAACTACTCTATAATTATACTTAGCAAGAACCTAGTATATTATAGTAGAACAAAATATATCAATATATAATATTATTTTGTATAAGAATGTATAGAAAATAGAACTATATACTAGAATATATCTCCATAGAGTACATGATTGCCAATTCACTTACAAAAGCTCTTTTAAAGCTAAAGTTTAAGCTATATATTAAAGAAATAGATCTTATGAGTAATATGCCAGTTTAGCAATTAATTATAAGATATTTTTCAGACTCTAAAAGGTCTCTCTTACTCTATTTGTATTATTTATATCTATATTTTATATTCTTATCACATCTCTCATCTATGAGTGGATTTTTGTAAGTATTTTCAATATTTTAGATATATTTTAGAATACTTTTCAACTCACAAAAATTTCTTAGATATAGAATTTTATAATAGTAATTTTGAGTTATAGGTAGTTCTAGTTTTTATATTTATAGTATTGTTTTTTTTATTTTTTTTATTACTCTAGTTTACATTTTTACTACCTTTTGAGTTATATATCTCATTGAGCAAGAGTATTAGGATGATAACTTAATATATCAATATGATTTATACCATTTTATTAATTTTATATTATTTATTAGTAATATGTAAAATATGTAACTTTGAGAACTTTAATAAATGCCTCTCTTTTACTATATTATTATTATCTCAAATATCTAAGATATTATAAAATTAAATTAAAGATACAAAATATCACTTAATATAAGTTATCTGACATTAATTAACTAAAATTTGAAGATGACAAAAAAAGATATATATTATATGCAGAATTCAAAATAATTGATTTTTGTTTTATTAGAGAATACTATATACTTCTAGTTATCTAATATAAGTTAGTTCTGTATAGTATCTATTTATTCTCTTATTATTCTTATATATATTTAATACTATAATAATTTATATAATCTCAAAACTATAAATAAATTATAATTTATAAGTAGAAAGTATACTTAAATAACCTTTTTTGAACAAAATATCATTGCTTTAATATTTGAATTTAGTATATTAATAATATATTATATAAAATTATAAAAAAAAAATTCTTATTAAGTTTTAAATTTATATCTCAATTTATTATTAGTCTATTAAATAAAGAATATTTTATTTCTAAACTGAACCAATAAATTATTTTTTTTTTAGAATTTTTTTTAAAGATAAAATAAAAATTTAAAAATAATAAATTTAATATTTTTAAATATCTCTAATAGAAAACTATAATATATTATAATATAAAGTATATTTATATAGAGAATTTTTATTTAAATAATTAAAATATGAAATTTAATAAAATATTAATATAGTTTCAGAACATACTATACTTCTAATTAATTATATTTAGACTTATTGGTCTTAGACTTTAATAAGTATATCTTTGATTATCTTGATAAGATTAGAAATAATCTCAGCCAGATCTTATATAGCTGATGCTATTGATTTGATAATTATACTAAGAGTTCTCAGATGTTATCTATAATTTAAGAAGGAGATCTTCTTTATAGAGATCTGCTGGCTGTTATTATAGGTAAATAATATATAGACTAAGTATTTATCTTAGTCATTCTACTTATAATAATAAAAGATAGTAAAAATTTTCTTAAGAATTCTATTAGTATATTTAATCTGTCTATCTGAGCCCTTATTACTATGAATTACATAACATACACAATGCTATTTTATTTTTTGTAAGATTTAATTACAAACATTTACCCACATTGAAGTAATTAAAAACC
The DNA here is from genome assembly GCA_003990745.1 of Jimgerdemannia flammicorona. Taxonomy (NCBI): domain Eukaryota; kingdom Fungi; phylum Mucoromycota; class Endogonomycetes; order Endogonales; family Endogonaceae; genus Jimgerdemannia; species Jimgerdemannia flammicorona. The sequence continues at coordinate 9,586 of RBNI01003728.1, forward strand.
TATCCTGAAGACTATATGGGGTCCTTTTCTGCTAATGTGGATGGAAAGCAATGTAATGAATATTCCATGCAAGTTTGAACGCAGACCATGTTTTCAATAATTTAGCTGCGTATTCAAAACTTCTTGCTGAACTTCGTATAGATCTATGTTGATGTTGTTGACTACCACTGTCGGCGGGACCACCGCGTTATAACCGTGATGAATGGGAACCCCCGCCAAGATTGGGGGGTCCCAAAATATTTCTCTTGTGGGAATTTGGACTTGAAATGCGGGCAGACCGGCAATATTGCACTCGGTAGGGTTTTGCGAATGTTTCAGTAGTGTTCCGAAGTCCCACTTCAAAATTTGGAAAAAAAAAAAAAACCCCACCATGAGCTTCGGCAATTGCAAGGCAATTAATTTATAGTAAATTACCTTAAATTTACCTGTGTATAGCCTGGTGGCGGCGCGCCCTGCCTCCACAGCCTCGCCTAATATTAAAAAACAAAAAACTTAGCTTTTAAGGGTGTTTTAGATATAAAGCAAATAAAAAAAAAAAAAATAGCCGTCGAAGACCTACAGTCATAGACCGGTGATTTTGACCTTGTGCATTATGCGTGTCTCTCATTCCGTGAAGTTTGATTCCAAAAACATATCGCACGTACTCCTGCTGGAGCCAACTCCGGCACTTCACATCCCAATCGGAAGTGCTCTGATGCTGAGCAATTTCACATATGACACGCGCATGGGGATTTCCCTAAAAAAAATTTCATATCAGATATCATTTCCATAACAAGCACGGTGGTACGTAACCAAAACTCGAAATACCCGTCTGTCGCCAGGGGGGGGGCCAGGATACGGATTGAGCGGGGCTTGTACGTAATTATTTCTTGGCAGTACAGCTATATCGGGTGCGACGAGGGTTCCGGCTCCCCCAGGTTCGTCATAGACTAAGGAAAGGATTTAAGGATGGTTGAAAATCATATATACAAAGTAAGCATCAACGGTCTTACATGGTTGACCCCAAGCTTTTATCGGAGCATTAGCGAAAGCCACGCCGTTTGCGAAATTGAAGTATCTTTGAAGCAACCAAATAACAGCTTCGTGTTCCGAGTGGGCCATGTCTACGACAAAAACGCTGCCATCGGCTTTCAGCTCAAACTTATAGCCAGGCGATTCACGGCGAACAATAAAGGTATTGTATTGCGTCTGCGAAACTTGCTCGCCGATTTTCAAGGGCAACCTGCAATGTACACGTATCAAGCACTGGATTCTCTTTGCAAAGCAAGCTTCGTAACACGCACTTACCTATCCTCAGTGATCGGATCTTTAGGGAGTCGTAGCAAAGAATTGGACATGGCAGCGAAAGGCTGAAAGAGATGTTGTAGTTCACCCTCGAATCCTCGAATTTTTTTTTTTTTTTTTGCCACAGCCTTCTGTGACTGTTTCCCATCCCGTGACGCAATGTGAATAATCAACTGATCCGCTCCTTACATCAAGTCCTGATTGCAGCCGCACGTTGTTGACAATTTTCATCCTGTGAATAATCTCTAACGGGCGCGAGAGTATGTCCTTGTTGATTTCCAATAAGCCTTTAAGAACTTCGCGAAGATCCCCCCGAGCTCTGAGGTTTTTACGAAAATTACAAGTGGCACATGTCATGCTGGCGTGCAAGTTTGAATCATTTTTACATGGGATACATATTCCCAAAGTCCAGATGGCAGGGGAGGGTTTTCCCGGTAGAAATTTTACAGGGTGACCGATCACATATGCTGCGGGCAAGTCCATACTGGAAATAATGCTGATGCCCACATTGTAGTACTCTTCACAATCAAAGAGCCCCCCATTCACCAAGTGCCTAGAGCAGAAATTCAACATGACATTCTGCCTCAGCATCCACCACTATACTCCCCAGAACTTAGGGGGATGCCACCACCACACTTCAGCACTCCACAACCAGACTTCTGTCTAGTCCCACTCTTCTCCAATCCTTACTGTCTGCCATCTCTTGGGTTATAGATCTTGCCCCAAATCTCATTGATACTCTACTCCATCTCTAATGTTGAAATCAACCAGGGGAGCACCCTCTAGCAGCAGTCTCTCCCATCTCCACATCCCCAGCCCCCACTGCATCTCACCCTCTTCACCTTGCTATTGAAGCCCAATATGGTGTACACTTTCTACTATCTCTTACTAGAACCTCTTATAACATAGCCTCCTATTACTGCCCAAACTCACTAAGGGCAACAGGTCCCCTGAGGATCCCCTAGGAGAGTATCTCATCTCCCAGATCTTCTACAACAGAGAGACCTATCTACTGCTATGCAGTTCAGTAGTCTGTTTCAACTACTATACTTGTAGACAGTACAGTCTTCTTGAGAAATCTACTAGCTCCAATCTCCCTCAATCCATCTGTAAAAATAAGACCTTCCAGCTTATCTGAAATCTCCTTTCAGCCCAAATCTATTCCTTGGTAAGCTTTAACAACCTAGCCACTATCTAGACTAGAAAGTCTAAGTAGTATATTATATACTACAACTTGAGAAACCAGTAGATATTCAGAATTGATACTCAGCCTACCAGAGAGATTTAATGATCCCCTTAGTCCCAAAGTGCCTCTCTCTATATAGCCACCCTTTGCTCCCACCAAATATGAGGCAGGACAGATCCATATACTGATAGGAAGATACTAAGATACTATATAGCTTCTCTTGCTGAGACAATTATTCCAATGATATCTCCTACTACTAGACTATTCCTAAGCACTATTGTCTCACACTTATACTAGTTGAGTTTTGCTCCAGAGTGAGCCTTATACCACTCTACTATCTCTTACAGTACTATTATATCTGCCACAGAGCTAAGATCAATCACCATATTATCTGTAAAGACTCCAACTTTCCAAACTATATTATAAATAGTAAGCTCTGCTATATTGTGATAAATCTTATCTATCAATGGTTTTAATGATAGTGCTCTGCTAGATTGATCTAGCTTCAGGAGAAATGGTCTAATTTTTTGGCCTTAGAGGAGATAGAGAATTGAAGATTGATGCAAGCTAAGCTAGAGATATATAGCTAAGTTACAATAGGTATTAAAGGAGAAGAAAGAGACTATTATACATAAGAAAAATGGCTGCATGGCTGCATTAGTAGGGGCTTGAAGAAGGGGAGAGGCCCTCTAAGTTCCTCTCAAGACTTCTTTAGATAAGAAGAGTGAGGTAGAGGTAGGAAGAGATTCTGGATTCTGATAGTCTACTGGTACATAATTCATAAAATATTTTAGGCTCACTGAAGAAGAGGTGGAGTAGTCTATAGAGTGAGGAGGAGGGTGGGGCAGATACTGATGCTATTGAACATACTTTGGAGTATTGGTACCTACAATAGGTAGATAAGCTTGACAGTTTGATGCTGCTAGTTCAGGAGGAGGAGATTTCCAAGATTTATACTACAACTAAGCTGGGTACTGTACCAGGTGAGAATAGTCTGCCCTGGAACTTCTGGAAGAAGATAGTGGGGATCTCTGGGGTGCTAGAAGAGATGATGGCACTTTGCAACTTGGTATTATAGTCAGGGAAGTAGATTGGAGGGCAGGATCTGGGGCTAGTAGTATTGTTGTATAAGGTCAAGAGCAGGAGAGAAGATTGGAAGAACTGGTGACTGATCACATTTCTAGATATAAACAGAAAGATAGTTACCAAGATAGTTATTACAAGGCTGTAGAAGGTAGTCTAGTAGGTATTGAGTGAGGAGCAATGGGGTTTTGTTGGGGGCTAGCTTATTTGGGATAGTACAGCTTGGGTTCATGGTATCATTAAAGGGGCTCAAGCCTGTTAGCTGGATGAGAGATTGGTCTTTCTGAATTAGAAGAAGGCCTATGATCATATCCAATAAATCTGGTTGATATAGATGCTATATAGGATTAGAGTTACTTAGTAGTTTCAGGTATCAATAATAAGTCTATTGGAAGTGAGTAGGGCAGCACTCATATACAATAGTCATCAGGAGATAGTATTCTCTCTGAGTAGAGGTATTATCCAGAGTGACCTACTGTCTTCTATTTTGTATAGTCTATCCTTAGAGCTATTGATGGATAGAATTCATTATAAGATTATAGAGCTCTTAGTATTTGAAATTGTTCTGAAGTTTGGAGCCTTGTAGATGATATAGTAGTTGGCCTTGGATTAATTATAGATATAGAGGTACTTTAGAAAATAGTGAAGTAGTATGAGGTACACTCTGGAGCAAAACTCAATTAGCCCAAGTGTGAAACAATGGTGTTGGACAATTATCTTGTAGGAGGAGATATCATTGGAATAATTGTCCCCACTGGAGATGCTGTGAGATACTTGGATATTTTCCTTTCTATCTATAGATCAGTCCTACCTAGAACTTAGTGAGAGCAGTAGGTGGTTATTTGGGATGAGGCTCTATAGAGCTGGAGTAGCTATCATATCTCTTTGATAGGCTATATTTCAATCATAAATATCTACTGGCTTCTAAAGCTATAGTATTTGGTATATCATTTAGACTTTCTGACTTGGGTAGTGAAGAGACTTTTGAAGTTAGCCAAGAACTGAATCTGGGCTAGGAGGCAGAGTCAGATCAGCTGGGAAATTCTATCATTACTAGTAAATAGAAGAGATCTTAGGCTAGTTGACTTTCTGAAGAGGCTGCATTGTCTGAGAGTATAGTAACTGAAGAGAGCTATGAAACTGAGAGGAGGCAGCCGAGTTCCTCTAATGCAAAAGATCTAAGAGATGAGATTTTCTCTAAGAGGCTTTTTAGGAAATCTACTGTCTTTGGTTGAGCTTAGAGATAGTGGGTAAATGTGATATAGGGACTTCTAGTGGAGAATAGTTGATGAGATATACTGTATTAATCTTTACTAGCTAGAGAATAAGGGAGAGATACCATGGGGTCTAGCAATGTAGAGATAGGATTAAGTATTATTGAGGAATACTCTATTAATTGACTTTGATATTGATAATGGAGTAACATATTAGAGAGGGTTAAGACAGAATGTATGGTCTAGTAGCTGGTAGATGGTGGATATTAGTGAAGAGTGTGACTGGGATAGAGTCTGGTCCTAATATACTGAGGTACAGTACTGGCTGCCACTTAAGTTTTGAGTAGTATAGTGGTATTTGCTAAGGCAGAACATCATGCTCAACTTTCATTCAGGCTATCTAGTAAAAAGCAGACAATTTGACTATAAGGAGTGTTATAATATAGGACAGAAAGAGAGATTTATATAGATGTCAGAACATTGGCTAGAGGAGTATGAGGTACTTAGAGACTTTTGGTTTGCAATTAGGGATAGATTGGATATTGTGAGAAGGAGAAATGATGAGAGTGGTCAATAGGAGGATTTGAGAGATAGATTGGTGGGTGGGATTGATAATAAGTGGGTGGACTTTAGCTATATGAGTGAGATTAACTAGACACTGGTTATTTGTTTTTGAGAAGAGGCAGTAGTTGAGTTTAGAGGAGCAAGTAATATAATAGAAAAGGTTGATTGGAGATGTTTTGATAAGTTGGTGACTGGGGTGGGGTCTGCAAGGAGGTCATCAATATTGCTTAATAGAGAAGATATATAAACAGAGTGAGGGAAGAGTTGTGGTAAGGAATAGTAAAATAAAAATATAGGAGAGAATCCCTCTCAGGGGATTGGGTAGTGGGTTGGGATACTGTAAATTATATCTTGATAGACTGAATAGATAATAAATAGTGAAGTTGAAGTAATTATA
>RBNI01003729.1:0-15310 GCA_003990745.1 Jimgerdemannia flammicorona
AAAAAAAAAAAAAAAAAAAAAAAAAAAAAAAAAAAAAAAAAAAAAAAAAAAAAAAAAAAAAAAAGAGTAGATTGAGGATTATTAAATAGAGTTATTTACTATTTATAATATTATTATTGATTAATAATAGAAGATATGTGAAGAGATAATTGTATGGAAAAGTATTTATCTAATTTTTATCTAGATTTTTATCTGTTTATATCTGAGTTTCTGAGATCTAGAGAAGGGAGTATTTATATTAATAGAAGACTATCTAGACTAGGATAAATATAGATATAGCACTTTAGTACTTAATGAGTCAGAATACAGTCATATAGTATAAGTATGAACTGATATATCAAGAGATCAACTTACTGATAAGTCAAAATACAATTATTTAATCTAACTATACTAATGACCATTAAGTTATTTATAAATTTAGATACTATCTAGATACTTCTTAATAAGGTTACTATCAATAATATCATCACTGATAAAGTAATTATCTAGAAAGAGTGATTCTTGAATTATATCTTTCTATTTATTCATATAGTAGTATATTGAAACAAAGTTATTATTCTATAGGATAACATTATCTATTTTATATACTAGATATAGTATTGGTAGGTAAGAAGGAGTATATAATCTTTACTTTTATTAGATTTGCTCTTTGCATATCTTTAGTAGGTTATGGTACTATATATTATAGAGTTATAGTAAGCTGACAGTTGTTCTTTATATCATTTATACTTAGGAGGTGAGATTATTTAGTTCTATCTTAAGAGTTGTCTGAAGATACAGATTGTATTCTCTTATTTCTTTATTATAGTTAAAATAGTCAGATATAAATATAGGTTAGTATTTATATCAGTGGTCATTATTCTAATAGGTCTTATAGATAGTTATAAACTATTGTAAATTCATCAGTAAGATTAGCAGAATAATCAGAGTTAGCAGAAATTCTTGACTGGAGGTTATGTCAGTATTAGAGAGATCATTGTCTTCTGTTTTATCATTATTGAACTAGATTATATTATAGATATCCTTTATAGTATATTAAATTTAAAGCATTTACAGAATATAGTTATCTAAATATAGAAAAGATCTGTCTGTAGTTTGGATGTACTCAATATATTTGTAGTACTATATCATCAATTTGATCATAGGTCAGAGTGTCAACCATTTCAGTAATAGTAACTTAGAGGTGGAGAATAAAGGTGCTATACTTATAAAAGAGTTCTCAGTATTTACATATAATGAGCTTCTAGTATTGAGACATTTTAGTAATATCTATATTATAGTAGTAGTTGATCATATCTTCTAGAAGATAGCTAATTTAATAATAGCTTGAGATTTGTCCAATTTAGTAGGCCTTGCTAAGCATGTTCAGAGTATTCTATCAGGTTTTCATAAAGTAAAAGAGTGCTAGACTATGAATATTTATAAGAGGTAGAGATACTGTAACCTAGTTAATAATAGTATTCCAGATGTCAGTATAGATATAGTTATAGACTTCAGTAGTTATGACTAGGTATATGTTTGAGAGTTGTGGTTTTGATCTTAGTTTGTTATAGTTTTTTATTTTAATATACTATATGTTCAGTATATATACTTTCAGTTTTGATTAATAAGGTTCTATTTCTGTATGTCTTATATTTCATAACTTTAAGTTAACTCAGCTTTGTAATCTATGACTTTGGTTTAACTCAGCTTTATAATCCACATATAATTTCCAGATTTATTCTAAGAATGATATGCAATTTTAGTAGCTTAGAGATTGTACACTTATATTAGTACTCCTAAAAAAATCAAATCAATTTGAATTGAATCAAATTGAGGGTCATTTAAATTGAATTGAGAGTCTAATTCAAACTCTATTTTTTTTGAAATATAATAACTTAATAAAAATATATTTAAATTTAACAATCTTTAGCTTGTTAGATTTCTTTTATATAGAGAAATCTAACAAGCTAAAGATTATTAAATTTGGACATATTTTTGTCAAGTTATTATATTTCAAAAAATAGAGTTTGAATTAAATCTCAAAATTAAATTAAATCTTTAATTTGATTTTAATTAAATCAAATTGGATTATTGATTTGTCAAATTTGATTCAATTTAATTTATTGAGAGCACTAGTCCTGATTGTCTAGTGTACTTGATATAGTATATAGTTAAATTATAGTAACTAATTTGGAGAGTAACTTAGTATATTTTTCTATTAGCTTATCACATCAGCCCATATTAAAGAATAGTCTGTCTCAGACTATTCTTTAGTCATTATTCTAATATGAGTAGGCATCTTCTATATCAGCTTCTGTTTTATTAACTTCTTTGATTTCAGAGCTACTCTATTCTAAAGATTCCTCTTCTTCTTTGGAAAATAGTTCTTCAATATAATGAATAATACTTAGATAGATAGCAGAGGTCATTCTTTGGATATCTCTAAGGTAAAATTGGGTCTGGATTAATACTTCTATATTTTATTTATAGATAGTATAGAGTTTGTCTACTGTAATAGCATTTCTTTGAGTAAGGTCTATGAGGTAACTAATATAGATATACTTAGAGACATCATCTTTCTCTAGTATAATTCAAGTTATACAAACTTCTGATAATACTTTTAACATTATTTTTAGAGAAAAGATAATAATAATATAGTAACTGATAAGTATTCTGAGGAGCATGCAGGACAGGACAGTATCAGTGTGTTTGACTGATAGTATATAGAGAGGAGTCATGAATTGAGAGAGAGTCTGTTGGGTACTCTTGCTGGTAGACAGGGAAGTAAATGAGGGGGGACCAGCAGGCAGGGGTCTGAGAGGATGAGCTTTACTAATAAGATCAAAGCAGGACATCTGGCAACTAGACTAGAGAGCTGACTACAGAAGAGTAAGAAGAAGAAGAGACTGCAGGATCTGGTAAAGGGGCCTATAGTAATAGTAGTGGTAGGGCTAGAGGAGTAGAGACTAGAGAGAGTGAGACTGCTGATAGAGGAGAGACTACTAATCAGAAAAAAAATTCAGATATGATAGCTGATAGTGGGGCTGGGCTAAGGGGAGGTACAAGGCCTAGAGACCTGGCTAATGGTGTAATAGATTTGATAGCAGTATTGTTACTCAAGAAGTTAGTATCCAAATTCACTATCACTTTGTGCTACTGAGGCTTGGTAATTATAGCAAGAATAGTTCTGGGTCTTCTGGCTCAGGAGGTGAAAGGAGCAGTCTTAGTGAAGTTCTTAAAGAGTCTGGAGAGAGTGGAGATAGGCTTCAAGAAGAAGGAGTTAATGTTGAGAGTATTGAAGAAAGGAGTGGTAGTGAGATTAGTGACAATTCCTATAGCTCAGTATCTATGCTAGAACCCCAGAGTAGTGCAACTGGTAGTGGTAAATATATCTACAGTGAAGAAAGAGGTGGCCAGAGGACTGATTGTGGACATCATCAAGGAGTGATGTAGTGGATATTGACTTCTGGGTCTGAGAAGAAACTGAGTTCAGGACTAGAGATATAGATATCTGAATTAGACTGATGAGCAAGAAGAATACTAGAAAAGAATGGGATTTACTGATAGTGCTGAAGTGAGAACCAGTGAAGTATAAGGTCTTGAGAATAAAGAGGATACTAGAAGAGGAGAAGGACTTGCTGGAGATATTGAAGAATCTGGCCAGAGCAGTGAAGAAGAGGTGATTGGTCTAGAGAGAGTTTGAGGCTAGGATAGTAGTTGAGATTTGAATGGCAGGAGAGTTTAACTAGATAAGGCTGTCTGGGAGAGGGCATAAGAGAGGTAAGATCAGAAAGATCTGTTGGTAAAGCTGGGAGAGAGAGCAGAGGGTGAGGCTACTGCTGTTAGTAGTAGATTATAAGTAAGTACTTGGGCAGAGAAAAAGGAAGGGGCTATTATAGTAACTCTGAAGGAGGGGGAAAGTACCAAGTAGAGTATAGTGGCTGAGGCTATGATGATGGCTGAGGAGGTCCAAGTATAGTATGGGGTGCCCACAGGGGAGAGGGGGACTAACAAGCTATAGGATGTACTAGAGGAGGACTGAGATAAGATGGTGAAGATGAATACTGAGGGGGGTCTGGGGGCTGGGGGGCAGGAGGTGGCCCTAGGTGTCAATGAGACTATAGAGGAGAAGAGGTGACTGTAGAAAGTATTGATAAATATTATAGCAGATGAGTTGAGCAAAGTAGATTTTAAGGTGATTAGTGAGAGATATTGAAGTGAGATCCTATAAGAAGAGGAGATGATATAGAAGCTTTGAAATGAACTATTGGTAGGCTTATTAGAGGCAGAGAAATATGAGGTAGATGATGCCAGGGAGATAGTGTTTTTAACTATTGTGAATGAGTATATAGCATATCTATGGGGACCTAGGAAGGGGTTAGAGAAGTGGCAGGTAGTATACAAGGACTACTGGTCTAATATGAAGATAGTAGATAGTGAGAATTATCAGGAGATCTTAGAAGTACTGAATACTTAGCAGAGAGAGGCAGATGAGCTTGAGATAGAGCAGAACCTGAATATTACTGGCAATATAGTAAGTATGGAATTATAGAATGAGAGCTTACTCTCTAAACATTATCCAATATAAACAGTACAACTAGAATCTTCTCTTTGAATATCAATAGTTTGAGGGGTGTAATGAGGCATCAGAATATTTTCAGCTAGTTGAAGGGGCTGAATGCAGATCTGTTCTTATTGTAGAATATAAGCTATAATGCTGGCTTAGACATATAGGATTAGACAAGAGAATGGAGAGATATGGCTATATGGTAGAGTTGGGTGGGTATTCTGGTTAAGAAGGGTAAGGGGGACATAGGAGACATTGGGGACATTGGACATTGAGGGAGCAGAGTAGTGTGGGGAGTATAGAGGAGGTCAGGATGAAGCTCCTTAACTGTTGAGTCATATTATTGCTCAGTGGAAAAGAGGAAGTATATAGAGTAGATAAGAGAACTATGAGATATTGATGTTATAGTAGTAGAGAGGATTGACTATCTGGGGGTAATTTTAATATGATATGTGATAGACTGCTGGACAGAACTGATAGAGAGAGAGAGATAATAGATAGGAGTAGGGAGATGGTAGACTGAGAGGAGATTGAGAAATTGAGCTCACTAGTAGATGCAGGATATCTTGAATAGAGAGACTATAGGGTCTATACTCACTAGATAGCAGGGCTGGGATTGAGAATTGGCTGAATATTAACTGCTGAGTGCTGGAAAGTAGATGTCTGAAGTTCTCTTGAGATAGTTTAGTATTCTTAGTCTGATCACTGGGATTTATTGAGCTGTGAGAGATTTGGGAAAGTGAGGAGGGACCTGGACATTAGTATTTGAATACTTCATTACTGGGGGAATACACCTTATAGAATGAGTGAGTAGTAGATATTAGTAGGAGCTGGAGATTAGAGATCATTAGTAGTGTTTGAAATCTGATACTCAGTAGTTATAGGGCAAGACTGAGAGAGAGAGAGGGGCTCAGAGGAGGAGTTGTATAAAGTGGGCCTCACAGAGGTTGGAGAGACTTCTGGAGAGGTGGGCAGGATTCTTAGATAGCAGTAAGGAAGGAGATTGAAGGGTTCAATAGATCTAGCAAGAGATAGAAGAATTGCAGAGACTGCTTAGGCAGGAGGAGGAATTGCAGATAAAGGGAATAGTAGCCTGTTTGTGATGGCAGGGCTTAGAGGAGGAGTGACCTACAAAGTTTCTGTCAAGACTAATTTAGGCAAGAAGAATGAGGTGCAGCAGAAAAGAGTATTAGATGAGGCAGATGATATTGTGATTGAGATATCAGAGATCTTAGACCAACTGAGGTCTTATTGGGAATAATTATAGAGTGAAGAAGAAGGTAGTAAAGATGCACTAGACATTGAATGACATCTAGAGGCTTGGCACTTGGACTCAGCAAAGAGTCTAGGTGACCTTAGAGGTCTTGTCTAAAGGGAGGAGGTCTGTAGGGTTTTGGCATTAATGAGTCTGGAGATAGCACTAGGAGAGGATGAACTGTCTTGGAATTTTTGAAAATGAATAGCCAGTGTGAAGGTGATACTAAAGAAGATGACATAGATGTGTGATAAAGTTATTGGCTCAGAGACCTGGATTGGGGGGCAGTACTTGAGGCTTATAGCTCTGCTGTATAAGAATAAAGAGAGGAGGGAGAATTGGAAGAACTGAAGGCTAATTATGCTTCTGAATATAGATTGCAAATTGGTGATAAAGATTTTAGTAACTAGGTTGTAAGGAGTAGCTCAGCAGATATTAGAGACAGAGTAGAGGGACTTTGTCAGAGTTTATTTGATAAGAGATGAGATAGTATGAGTCCATAGTGTCATTGAAGGAGCTCATACTGCTGAGATTGATGATCAACTAGTATTTTTAGACTAAGAGAAGACTTATAATAGAGTCCAGTATATGTGGTGTAATGGTGACCTCAGAATGATGACATCAGTACAAGAGACAGTCTTTCCTTACAAGTCACCAGATCAGAGTACAAGAAGATCATATGGCATATACAATGAGCAATTATGACCAACTGTGAGTCATTGTGACCACAGTACAGGCATCTTGAGGAATATAAAAGAAGGATCAAGAAACTGCAGTAGTAGTAACCAATAAGATTTATCAATCCCAAAATAGCTCAAAGACTTATCACAAACAAAATGCCTACTGCTTGCCAAACCTTAAGATCAAGGAACTACCAAGGTACCTCAGTTGAAGAAAGGATGTTTCAAGACATCAGAATAGCCATGAGGACCTGTGCAAGAAGGACTCCTAGTATTAATCTGGGTACTGGTGACCCTTATCTTTTTTTTTTTTTTTTTTTTTTTTTTTTTTAATGGACTCATAGTCCCGCGGATTTTTATTGGAAGGGAACCTAGACTATATAGGCCAAAACTCTCCCCCACCACCCATCGAACAATATCCCCCCATTAACCTAGGCTACTAAATTGTCCAGCAGTCCCACCACTCCAGCTATGCCTGTCGAACACCAGCTACATTGACCCCCATGACATAGACTAGACTTGTCTGCTCACCAGGGCTGGATCATCGTTTACATGCGAGAGCACACCTATGCGTCAGATCTAGCAGCGCCGGGACTGAATAAAGAATAGCCCCCCGAACCCGAAAGGAAAGCCTGAGGCAAAGAAAAACCCCCCAACCAACCAACAGAAAGCAAAGTGGATTCAAAGCGGGTGAGTAAAGGACTTACACGCAGCACCTTCCTCAAAGGACTTACACATGGGCTAGGGCCTGAAAAGACCCCACTCCCACTCCCTGAGCCTGCAGGCCTCAATCACGTTGCCGTGTCAGCTCCCAGTTCCAGTCGGGTACTGCCAAATGAGGAAGGTCCCACTCCCCAAGCCTGCAGGCCTCGATCGCATTGCTGTGTCAGCTCCTGGTTCCAGTTGGGTACAGCCAGGATGCCAGCCCCTGCACCACCCCACCCCCCACCAGCCAATTGAAAGGCCCCACCGAAATATTGTCCGCCCCAGCCCCGATGACCGCCCCCAGCCTGGCACCCCACTGGTTCACCATAATTGCCCTTCCTCCTATCTGTGACAGCCATCTCCCCTCCCATCCCAACATCACCTGAAAAGCAGTCACCTACGCCAGAACCGCGCTCGCCGGGAAGCTTGCCAAAGCCAGAGGGCCCCACCACAGGCACCGAGGACCTGCAGGTAACCTACACTGAGCACTTGATGCCCAAGGTCAGCTGACTCCCTATGTAGCCCGAGACACACCGAGACAACACCTTGTTGGCGATGGCAAAAGGAAGAAGGTGCCGCACCAAAACAGATGTACCCCAGATGCAGCTGAAGATACCAGAAACCATGAAAAAGTAGAGAAGACACCGATCTGACACTGATAAAGGGGCAACTCATCACTATTGCCCTCCTCCCACCATGCCCATGCAGGCACAGCAAACCAACCCAAGGTAGAGGGGATAATAATAGGGGAAAGGGGACTCGGAAGGTTGCCTACCAAACCTTGTGACCAGTAAGGTAGTGGAGAAAAGGGCTCGCTGGTGACCCTTATCACTATATCCTCTACCACTATGAAATGGAAACAAGGATCACCATTGCTATCAAATGTCTCTAAATATGGCAGAAGTATGAAATAGGAAACCTCCTCTACTAGGAGTTCTTACAGGCCAGCTCTCAAGAGTTATAAGATGTCACTCCCATAGATATATGTAAAATAAGGATAGTTAAGAAGATCTATCAGATCTTCAGGCATGCACTATAGTTGATCTCCAACTTAAAGTATGTTAGAGTCTCAGACTTCAGAGACCTGTCAGCCTACCATATCAATGCACTAGAAGTCAGGGTGGCTACAGAAGCCCAGTCTACTATCACCCTCAATAGTGATGAAGTAGAAGACTTCTAGCATCCTATCCTCCAGGACAACCCAGACCAATTCCTGCAAGAATTGATCTCAGTATTCTAAGGCCCAAGCATCTAGGTTAGACCTCCCCAAGACCCCACATTTGTCTCCTATTTTATGGAAGAGAACTCCATAGATTGGAGAGCCCCTGATTTTCCTGCCAAATATGATGACATCATTGATAATGGTGTCATCTCATGTGACATATACAAAACATATAACCTACATGATGATGATGAGATGGATGAAATATTTATGGACCTCATCTCCTTTGAAGACATCCTGACTTCTGATGAGGATGAAGTTCTTATAGTCTTGAACATTCTGCTCTAAGTCCCTTAGTTATACTGAATTATGTCAGCACTCTTTTCCTATATAACAGCTGTTCCTCCACCAGTATTCTGATATGATTCAGAATTATTCCAGCACCATTTTTCTATACTACTGAAATTATACTAGCATTCTGAACCTGTGTAACTATCAGTGCCAACACTGGAACTTAGTAGTTTTCTATATTCTGGTATTTTATTTTAGTTATTGGAATTTATATTTAGCATTATATCTTAGTAACCATTGAATTATATTTTGTATAAATACCCCTCTTATTTCCTCTGAAATAAAGTCAGTTCCTCTCAGTACAATATATACAATTTCTTGCAAGCAATCTAGAGAGATAACAAGACAGTTTAAAGATAAGAAGTTTGAGGACTATAAGATCTTGAGAAGGTACTCCAATAACAACTTACTTATAACAAACTTGAGTTAGTCTAAGAGATACACCTTGAAGAGAATCTGACATATTTGAAGAACTCAGCGACCACTATGTGACAACTTGGTTGGCGATTCAAGATGAATCTCTCACTTTCAAGCTAAAAAATGAACAACCACTACAATAACTACCCTGACTACAAGAGTTACCCCTACAAGAATTCAAGACAAGATAGAAATGCATCTCCCCACATTCTATAGATATACTACTGAAGAGTTAATCCTGACCTTTATTGAAGACTTTGAACAATTCATCACTATATAAGCCCTTGGTGTGGATGCACAATTGGCTCTTCTACCTATCAGCCTCAGAGGACCTACCAGAGACAAGTTCAATGTAGCCACTATTGCTGATAATGGTGCAGCCAAACTTGCCAACATAAAGACCTTCCTTAGAACAATATACTATACTGAAAAGATCAAGCAAGCTCTCAAGGATTAACTCAACACTATCTGCCAGAGACTCAGTGAAGATCTCAACTCATTCTATATCCAAATCTGCTACCAGATTGTCTTGGCTAGCTATAATGATGCCCTTAAGGAACAAATAGCATATTCAACCTTCCTCAAAGGAGTTCACCCTAAAATTGCCCTAGTAATCCAGTCTACCCCAGCTGTACTGACTCTTGATCAGAAAGTGGTCTTTGTACAGAGATATTGGACTGTTAGACACTCCACCAAATACTCAATAGAGAAAATAACTAACATCAAGATAGAGCCATTAAAGCCAACTAGTATTATACTCACCATAGTTGTAAACAGACAACCATCCCCATCTATCTCTAAGACAGCCAAAGCTGACCCAGTGGAGGAACTTGCCAAGTAGTTCGCCAAGATGACTACACATCTTAGTGATATTGTTAGAGAAGTCCAAAGTACTAACAGGAGACTAGTGCAGAGATTTGCAGCTACTACAAAAGAATGCAATATTATATGCTTCAGATATGGAGAAGAAGACCACTATTTAAAGAGCTGCATGATCAAAACAAGATGCAAAGCCCAACTAAGCAATACTAGCAGAACCAGAGAACAAACCAATATAGTAGTCATTGAGGAGATTGGTGATACTAATAATGAAGAATACTATGAGGAGCTCAAATTCTACCCTGCTACTGAAGGTACCAGAACCCAGTCCAAGCCCTATGATAAGAAAAGCAACAGTAAGCCAGTTGGAAGACCAAAGAAGACCCCAGCTGTCACTATTCAAAGCAAGACCCAATGAGGAGATTGATCAAGACATAGAGTTAGATGAAGCTGTCCACCAAATCATTGAAGGCACTACTCCAGTCTCAGAAGAAAGTGAAAGCAAAAAGGAACAGAAGCTGTGTAAGACCAAGATCTATTAGTATGATATCTACAAGGACCTCAAAGAACAGAAGGTCAATGCTACTTTTGGACAGCTAGCCAAAGTCTCTGCCTTCAGACAGCAGTTGAGAGTAAGACTTACAACTACTGCTAAGAATCAAGAGTATAATATTGTAGAAGCTCACAATATACAAGAAGATGACCAAGAAGACTCAGGCAAAGAATCCAAAGACCAGTGCAAGATATCAGCCTATACCCCATATCAGATTGAAGATTATATCTTTGATGCCATTATTGATACCAGTACTGGAGGATGCCTCATGAGCAAGAAGGCAATTGACCACCTAGGCTGAGACATTGAAGAGTCCACCAAGATGGTCTATATTACAGCAGATGGTATATGAGCTACCCCTCTTGGCAAAATCCAAGAAGTCCCCATCAAGATAGAAGGAGCTACCATCTTAGTAGATGTGATTGTTACAAGTGCTACCAACTATGACATCTTTATTGGCAACCAATGGCTTCACAAGACCAAGGCCATCATTGACCTTAATGCCCAGAAGATGCAGATCAACTATAGAGGAAGAAAGGTACAAGTCTCTGTTAATGTCTACAAAGTAGTTCTACCAGATATAGAGGAAGGAGATAAGGAGGACACAGAAGTCTTCATGTACTTGGTGAACAAGAACAAGACACTTAAGCTCGCAGATGAGCAGTGGTACAACAAGATCATCAATGGCTATGCCCCTCAAGGAAGATACCTCCATGGTACTAGAATGTACTGCTCTGAACACCTGAATGACTGCTGGTCCTATATTAGTAAAGTCAGGAAAATCCGCCAACAGAAGTATGAGCAAGAAACTGCTGAAGCAAAAAAGAAAGCCAAAGAAAATGACCAGCCCCCAGAGCTTTAAGCTGACAGTGATGATGAGGAGGAACAAGAACCAGATATCATCCTCAAGGTTAAGAAGTTCTACCCCAAAGCCAAGATCCCAGAATATAAGACTGAAGGAGCCATAGGAATGGACCTTGCTAGCATTCAAGATGCTACCCTCAAACCACAGACCACTACCCTACTTGATACTGAAATTGGAGTCAAGTTACCAGAGAACCATGCTGGAATTATCAAGACCAGGAGCAGTCTGGTCAAAAGCGAAATCTCAGTTGAAGGAGGAGTAATTGATCCTGATTACACTGGTGAGATCTTCCTCATAGTCAGAAATCACAACCCCACCACCCCATTTGAAGTCAAGAAGCATGACAGGATTGGCCAGATGCTGATCTATGAAATCAAGAAGCCTAAGATCACTGAAGCCATTGAACTTATCAAGACCAAGAGAGGAGAACAAGGCTTTGGATCTACTAGAAGAGGAGTCTATGCCACCATCAAGATCACCAAACTTGAGCACAAGAAAGACAAGGACCAGAACAAGCACACATATACTATTAGAGAAAACTTTCCCCTGGAAGAACAACTTCTCAAGATTCTACATCAGAACAAAGGAGTATTTGCTACAGACTTCAGAGATATCCATAATCAAGAACCCAAGTACTATCATGAAGTTGATACTAGTAATACCAAGCCCATCTACCAGAAAGCCAGACCTATACTACCTGCCTACAGAGAATGGCTGCAAGCAGAACTCAAGGAAATGGAAGAAGCCAGAATCATCAAGCAAGCTATCAGTTTCTGGGCTTCACCCATTGTCCTTGCCTCAAAGAAAGAAAACAAGCCTGGAGAGTTTGCACCAAGACTCTGCATTGACTACAGAAAGCTCAATACAATTACTAAGAAGAATAGGCAGCTCTTGCCAAATATTCAAGAAATCCTTACCATCCTTAGAAGTGAAGCCAAATACTACACCACCTTGGATCTGTTCTCAGGCTTCTATCAGATTGGTCTCACTCAAGATGCCAGTGAGAAATCAGCCTTCATCACACCTGATACCACCTATATCTACCTACAAATGCCATTTGGAATGTGCAATGCCCCAGCAAGTTTTCAGTGAATGATGAACAGAGTCTCCAGTAATGAGATTGGAAAATGGCTCTTTATCTATATTGATGATGTGATCATCTTCAGCAATACTGTATGGGAACATATCAATTATATATAGCTAGCCCTCAAGAAGCTCAAGGAGTATGGCCTCTATATCAAGCTTAAGAAATGCAAGTTTATGGCTCAGGAAATCACCTACCTAGGACACCTTATCAACCAGACTGGAATCCACACATACCCTATAAAGATTGAGGCTATTGCAGCCTACCCAAGACCCAGAACAACCACAAAAGTCTATGCCTTCCTTGGACTGGCCTCCTACTACAGAAGATTCATTAAAGGATACTCCAACATTACAGCACCTATCTATGAGCTACTGAAGAAGAGGACCAAATTCAAATAGACCAAGGAATGCCAAGAAACCTTCAATGAACTCAAGACCAGATTGACTTAAGCACCTATTCTCAGAAGACCAGATTGGAACCTAGAATTCATCCTGCAGACAGATGTGAGTGCTATAGGACTTAGAGCAGTTCTAGCTTAGAAGAAAGATGGATATGAATATATCATCTCCTATGCAAGCTGAGATACCTATGGAGCAGAACAGAACTATGAGTCATATAAGCTTGAATACTTAGCAGTAGTTTGGGTAGTAGACAAGTTCCACTACTACCTAGCCAGGAAATACTTCACTATTCAAACAGACTATTCCACTCTTGCCTGGCTATTCCACACTCTGAACCTCAAAGGAATATATGCCAGATGGATCTACAGGCTGCAAGAATATAACTGTACTATCAAGTACTGCTCAGAAAGAATCAATATCAATGCTAATGCACTCTTAAGGACCCCCATTAAGACTATTCAACATGAATAAGGAGTTATACTATGGTATCTTTCTCTGGTACTATTCAGGTTACACAACCTTTGGAAAGCACTACAACATCGTTTTTGGAGAAAGGAGACTAACAATATGACAACTGACAGGCAATCTGAGGTGCATACTGGGCAGGGTGGCCCAAGTGCTTTTGACTGGCAGCAGGTGGGGAGAGGCCCAGGCCTGGGGGGGGGCTGCTGGCAGGTGGATATAGAAGGGGTAGAGATAGTGGTGGAGGCCAAGGATCCAGGAGGGCGAGCTTTGTGGAGACAGTGAAGGGGAGACAGCAGATGTCAGAGCTGGAGGACTGGCTGAGGAAGGGCAAGGAGACCAAGAAGGCAGCAGTGTGTGGGGGAGTAGCTCTTGGAAGTGGGAGCAGTGGAGCTGGGGGAGTAGCAGCTGGGAAGAGTGTGACTGCTGATAGCAACAGGACTACCAATCTGGAAAAAAATCCAGATGTGACAGCTGATGGAGCAGCTGAGCAGTTGAGGCTTAGAAGATAAGAAGATTTGGCAGATGGTGTGACAGGCATGGCAGTGGCCCCATTACTCAAAAAATTGATCTTGGCATTTGCAGTTACACTGTACTTCTGGGGCTTAGTGGTGACAGTGAAAATGGTGCTAGGGCTTATCACTAAGCAGGTGGCAGGAGCCATATCAGTGAAGTTTTTGAAGAAACTGGAGGGAGTGGAGGTGGGTTTTGAGGAAGCTGGGCTGCTGGAGGAGATGCTGAAGGTTGGATTGATAGTTGGGGAGGTATGTGTTCTGATGGCACATTGCCTGAAATGGGATCCCAGGGTGGTCCAACTGCTGGTGAAAGAGGTGTCCATGGTAATGGCAGTAGAGATAAGAAGGAGAGTTGAGGAAGTCATGGTGGAATATAGAGAGGTGGTGGATATCAGATTCAGGGTCTGGGAAGAGACCTTGCTCAGGACTGGTGATGTGGATGTAAGGATTTAGCTAGCTGGGAAAGAAGTTACTAAGAAGGCAAGGGACTGGCCTTCAGTGATGGTCTGGGGAGCAATCTTGTGCAAGGTGTCGAGGGTAAAGGGAAGTGAGGAGGAGGAAGAGGATTTATTAGAAGTGCTAGAAGAGTTGAGTGGTACTGTAGAGCGGTGAGTGAAGGCTTGGAAGGCTTTTATGGAGTTGACGTACTTGGAGGTGGTAGATGGAAAGCAGATTCGAGTGGACAAGGAGCAGTGGGAAAGGGCTCAGGGGCATAAGAGATAGAAGGATCTGCTGGCTAAGCTGGAAGGCAGACCACTGGAGGATGTGAGCAAGATAAAGGATATGGGGGGGGCCAAAGCGAGTGTCTGGGCTGGCAAGGGGGGTGGGAATGCCGGAAAGGAGATAGGAGAGGATAAGGAGGTGACTGGTAATGATCCATATACAAGGAGTGGGACTGGGCCAGTATCTGGTCTTGGAGTGCAGAGGTATAGAGGTGGCTTCCCCCCAAGTTCTGGGTGGTATGGTGGAGAATGTTGTGGAGGAATGTCATGCTGAATTTCAGGACAGGGTATTTGGTAGAGGGTGGACATTTTGACTGTGAGGAGTGTTACAATGTTGGGCGAGCTGGGGGTCATGTACAGATGCCAGAACATTGGCTGGGAGAGTGTGAGGTTTTGGGGGAATTTTGGGCTAAAATAGGAGATAGATTGGGTGTGGGGCATAGGCTGGTGGGGGAGGGGGGTCGCTGGGAGGACTTGAGATCTTGGCTTGTGGGTGGGGTGGGTGATAGTTGGCTCACTGTAGGGTGGGTATTAGCAATATAGGTGGGACTGGCGGGTCATTGGCTTTTTGTATTTGAGGAGGGGCAGTGGTTGGGGCTGTAGGAGAAGGTGTTACAGTGGGAGGAGCTGTTGGGAGATCTGCTGACTGGATGGTGGGTGGGTTGGGGTCCTCAGGGGGGATGACATCACGGTTTGGTGGTAAGGATCTGTGAGCAGAGTGGTGGGAGGGTGGAGATAGTGTTAGACAAAGTGGTCTTTTATCGGGA
>RBNI01003730.1:0-15310 GCA_003990745.1 Jimgerdemannia flammicorona
AAAAAAAAAAAAAAGAGATTGTTATGCAGAGATCATTATGCTATATAGAGATCATTATATAGAAATTACATAAAAAAACTACTAAATTGCCAGACTATCATACTATATAAAATTATCTATTATATATATATATACAAATCACTACTATATCTAGAGAACTGTCCCAATAAGAAACTACTTGAATTACTTGTAGATATTCAGATTGACTATTATACTACTATACACTAAGGACCTCAGGAATATTAGAATATTTTATTATTTTTTAATAAAGTAACTGAAGGCTCAAGCCAAACTACATTAACCTCAATCTTATAATTTGTCTCTATTGAGCCAGGTACATTACATTTGGGGGCTCAACAGAGAAGATTTCAAAATCAATATGACTTTTTAACTCACAAGAACTCACAGTCAAACTTATATTTGATACAATACCAATCTCTGCTACTATAGAAGAACTAGTCACTACTAGCTATCATAGAATAAGAAGACCAAGGAGTAGCTTCTTTAAGAATACCCAGACCTATTCCATCTTGCTCAAGATCTCTAACACCATTCTCAGGATATCCAAGTATCTCAAACTCTAGCAACAATTCAGAAAGTAAATCAGAATCAGTATCAGAATCAGAATTGGAATCAGAATCAGTACTAGGATCAGAACCAGAACTAGAATTAGAAGACAGTGATGATAAAATAGCTACTCTATTACTAATCTTTGCAGAATATCCTGAAGAAAACCTAAAAGAATTTCTTAATAAATTAAAGGAATTGCAGCTCTGAAGAATCTTTCTCTCAAAAGGAAAGTTATCATCTATAAGGTCCAGCTCAGAGAGCCAGCCAAAGAAATTTTCACCTAAGTAAGAAATAATCTAAACTCAGACCTTGAAGTAGTCATCAATACAGCACCAACCTAGCTAGCAGAATATAAAGCCATGACTCACTGACTTATTGAGAAGTATATAGAAAATGAGACCTACTATAAGGCTTAAGAATTTATCATAGAAATAAAGATGAATCTTAGAGAATCACCTAGAGCATTCTTTATAAGAATTCAAAAGAGAATACATATAGCCAGATTCAATACTACCAATCAAGACATCATAGGTCCAATGATCTTTATGAATGATATTCTACTAAACATTGCTCAGTATATCTATACCCTAGATATCAGAAGGTCTGAAGAGCAAGTAGATATAGCCTAAGAATTTTTTGATGTCAGACAAGGAACTATCTAGACAAGAAAGATATCTTAGTCAAAGTCCTACAAGGACTCCTCTAAGGACAGAAACAATCTGAAGAAAGAAAGCCAGCTAAAGAATAGAAGAAAGATGGGAATGAAATCTAAGATCTCAGTTCCAAGTTAGACTGATTGGTTGAACAGATTGAAAAACTCACCACATATAAAAATCAGAGCTACCAACAAGACAATAGAGGGTATATACCACAAAGAAACCAAGGTTATCCACCCAGAGATAATAGGAGTTACCAGTAAGAAGAAAGAAGATATCCGATCTAGAGCAGAGCCCAAGTCTAGTGCTTTTACTGTGGATAATTTGGACACTATACTACTGAATATAATAATAAAAAAAGTGACTGAAGGGACTCAGAACCACTAAATTGAAGGAATGAAATCCAGTATAAGAAGACTGAGACCCATCCTGTTGAAGACTTTAAATAGGAAAGCAACAGTAAAGACTATAGTAATCTAGACTTATACTCAGTTAAGGTCATCACCAGAAAGATAGTATACTCAGTAGAGAAAAGGAAGAGATCTGTAGAAAGACCCTCCAGAAATACCAGTAGAAGAATTCAAGAGATGAAGAATATAAAGAGAAGTAAGTAGAAATGCCTCCCCAGTCTCCTTTATCTTTTATTTTTGAAAAAAATGAGCTACCTCCAGAAGATGATGAAATGGAGCAAGAGGAATAGAAACCTATTGTCTCAAAGTCCAAGAAGAAGTATACTCTGAAGACCATGCCCAGAGATATCTATAATGAAGCCTGGCCAAAGATCCAAAAAGCTAAGATGGAAGTTTCTCTTCTACAGTTTCTGCAACTAACACTAGCTAGAGTCTGAAATAAGTTATTAAGAACCACTAGGTCTAGTACTGGCCAAATCTCAATTCTATAATAAGAACTAGCTCTCACCCCTATTCAGACTGTAGAGAGATATATCAGCACCTATCTATATAGAGATATTAGAGGACAAAAGGCAAAAATCCTCATAGACATAGGAGTAGCTATCTGTATTATTGTCAAATAATTTCTGGACACCCTCCAATTGTCTATTGATAGACTATCCAATCTCAGTATCATAGTAGCAGATAGAGTCCAAACTCAACTTCTTAGAGAAGTATGAAACATCACCATCTCTCTGGGATACATCTAGTTTTTTATCCTGAAAGCTATTGTTACTGAAGCTATCATCTATGATATAATTCTTGGCACCAACTAGATGAAGAAGATGAATGCAGTTATTGATATTAGTTAGCAAGTACTCAAGTTTGACTACTAAGGAAAGAAATACAGAGTAAAGGTGACCAGCTATGAGCAATTGAAGTAGAAGAAGAAGATCACTATCTAGAAAGAATATACCAGTAGTGAAGAATCTACCACAGAAGAGAAAGAAGAATCTGAGGATAGAAATGATCCCAGACTCAATCCCTGAATCAATCTAGTAGATAATAGGCCAGAAGATAATGTGTGGGCCAAAAATACTATTTCCATCATCATTGGAGTTATTGCAAGGATATCTCATCTGTCTCAAAAGATACAAGTGTCCCAAGCACTCTTCTAAGATTATTAAGACAAGGAATTCTCCTGGCACAGCTTGCCCTGAGTGCAGAAAAAGGAAGAAGAAATACAGACATATTCCAGAGACACCTACAGCCAAAGCTGTAAAAGTATAAGTAATCTGGGGTTAAGAATTATCTAAAGAAGAAAAAACTACTAAGTAAGAGATTCCTGCTAAAGAAGAAGAGGTTTCCAAACTAATTCTCTAGGATGACCCTTACTAGACACCATCTAAAGATAATATCTATTAGAATATTAAAGAAGGACCCAGTATAATTCTCATTGTCCCAAAGTGAGAAATATATTAGGAAAAAGCCTTCAGATGAGGAAGATGCCAGCACCAAATAGTCTTCCACTCTCTCTGATTACTGCTATCAGTACTATCTACTGGATCAATAAGAAAGACAGAGACCCCAAAGACCAGAACTCCCAACTACAATTATACAGTCAACTATCTTTTAAGAAGTCACTATAAGATTATAAAGTCAATTTAAACAACAAGGTCTCTTTACCTGAACAGAAGTATATCTCTTGACTACTCTTTCCCCAACTTATGACTAAGATGGATATTGATTCCCAAGACAATAGAAGATTAATAACTGGGAATAGCATTTTTGAGCAATGGGATATTATAACTATAGAAGACACCCAGATTGCTGAGACTGCAGACACCAAAAGATTTACCTCAGTCAGAATATTGCAATCTACACATTGAAGAGAAGAGATAACAGAATCTAGATTCAAAAAAGCCAGATCAAGAAACCAGAAAGAGGAACTCTCAAGATCTATGATTTAGGAGAAGATATCTTAGCTCTCATCAGACATACAACCTATTGAGAATAGATAGAAGATGCCACCAATTTTATGGAAGCCCTAGACTCTACAGGAAAAAGAGAAATCAACTATCTCTGAGATCCCTCTACTGGAGCCAGATGGCTACACCTCAATCTCTGAGCTTGGAGACTTTCTACCAGTAGAGCTTCAGCCCAAAAATAGTCTGAACTCAACAAGAATATTGCCCAGTATGTTCTGCTATATTCCAAGACCAAACCTCTGACTAAAGCTTACTAAGAAGATGTAGAATATGACCTCTACAGTCTGGAGGATAAATCTATCAAGTCTGGAAGGATATTAGTATTCAGAACCAGACTAGCTATACAGCCATCCAAAGGAACTTATATCCAACTAACCTCAAGGTCTGGACTTACCAGATAAGGAGTAACTGTAGATGGAGGAACCATAGATCCAGGATACTCAGGTAAAATCAAGATCATCTTGTATAATAGTGGTACAGAATAGCATCAAATTCTTAGAGAATAGAAGATTGCTCAAGCAGTCTTTATGAAAGTCAAGACCCCTAATTATAAGAAGTCTCCAAACTGACTGAAGGAATAAGGCAAGCTGAAGGATTTGAATGCTCAGATAAGAAAGAAGTACATCTCCTTTAGGTCAACTACCTCAAAAAGAATACCCCTTAGCAAGTATATTATCAACCAGTCAAACTGTATAAAAATCTCATCCTGGAGCCTGGAGAGCAAACCACCTTCGAAATCTTTATACCACCTGACCCCAGGAATCTCTTCTTTGAACCTAATGAAGATATCCCAAATCTGGACATTGAAGGATACACATTCTCTGACAGAATGAATCCAGTATACTTCTGAGCAATTAACCAGAGCTGGGAAAGCATCATCTTGCCAAAAAGAACCATCATAGGACATCTAGTACCCTTCCTCAACTAAACTCACAGAGAAGTCTATGAGCTAAACTTATCAGGAAATAGAAAAAGGTCTCAGAAGAAAGAAAAGACCTCTCTACAACCTAAGAGACAGTAAAGCCTTCCACCAATATTGGAGAAGAATTGATATCCCAGTAACAGCAACAACTAGTAGAACTCCTTAACAAATATCAAAATATCTTCACTATAGATTATGGTAACCTACCATACAATCCATCATACCACTACAGTATAAATACAAAAAATACAATACCTATCCAGCAGAAACCCTATAGAATACCTCATCACTAAAGATATTTAAAAAGGAATATATTTAAGAACTCTTAGACAATAGAGTCATCTGACTCTCTACCAGCCCTTGGGCCAGTCCTATACTTATTGTACCAAAAAAAGGAGGATGGAGACTCTGTATAGACTACAGGAAGCTCAATTCAGTCACTGAGAAGAATACCTATCCTTTGCCTAGAATTTATGATCTCTTGGATCAGTTACAAGATACCAGATACTTTAACAGTATTGACCTTTTTACAGAATTCCATAAGATCTCTATAGATCCCAAAGACATTCAGAAGACAGTCTTCCTTGCCCTAGAAAAACTATTTAAGTACTTCTGAATACTCTTTGAACTTTGCAATATACCTCTCACCTTCTAGAGAATGATGAACTCAGTTTATGACCTATTGATCTACTACTGTCTAATTGTATATATAGATGATTTCAATATCTATTCAGCCAATTTTGAGGAATATCTACACTACCTAGAAGAATTCTTCAAGCTCACCTATAAGAACCACCTAAGACTCAATATCAAGAAATACTACTTTGGAAAACAGAAACTTAAATTTCTTAGATTTATAGTTTTGAAAGAAAAGATCTATACAGACATAAAGAAAACTAAGAAGATCAATAATTGGCCAGTGTCCAAGACTCCAAAGAAAATACTATTATTCCTAATATTTATATCCTACTATAGAAGGTTTATTAAAGACTTTGTCCAAATCACTGTCCCAATCTGGATCTTTTTTTAAGAAAGGAGTACTATACAAATAGACAGAATCACAAGTACTAGCCTTCAAGAAACTCAAGCACTGCATGACCACACACTAATTCTTATGTATTCCAATCTACAGAAGCCATTTATCTTATATATAGATACTTCTAAAAATGACCTTAGAACAGTTCTAGCCCAAGAAGGATCTGATTAATAATACTATATGATAGCTTATACAAGTCAAGCTACCAATTAGCAATAAACCAACTATAGTAGTACCAAACTGAAATATCTTACAGTCATATAAGTAGTTACTCTGTTCAAGTATTATCTTATTAGAAAAAGATTCACCCTAAAAACTGACTATGTAGCCCTTAAATGGCTATTTAACTGTAAGAAACCTACTGGAATTCTGGTCTACTGGATTCTTATTCTTTAGAATTACAAAATCACTATCATCTACAAAGCAGAAAAAGCTTACAGCAATATTGATATATTTTTCTACCAATCTCAATAAACTAGAAAAAGAGTATACAGAGGAACTATACCCTAAAGAAAGCTCCTCTAACTATTAAAGTATAAGAAGATCTCATCCAAAAAGAACACTAGAAAGCCCATCAAGGACAGACAAATATAGAAGAAAAGTTGTGAACAATATATCAGCATTGGTCTAATCTCTAAATACAAGTCTGGAATATACTCAAGAAATGTGACATCTGCTAGAAGTACTAAAGAAGAAAGAACTATCAAGCATCATTATAACCAATTGTACTACTAGACAACATCTTTCAGAGATAGGGAGTAGATGTAATTAGACCTCTATCAGTTATATTAAGAATGAACAAGTATATATTAGTATTTGTAGAACATCTGACTAAGTGGCCTGAAGCTTTCTCAATAGAAATTGCAGATATCTTGACCATTATAGGTCTCTTTCATAGACTTACACTCAGATACAGACCCCCAAAAGAACTCATCTCTGATCAAGGCACAGAATTCATCAATAATATAATCATAAGTTATACTCAAATTTACAAGATCTATCATAAATAGACTATATAATACTACTCTCAGATCAATGGTATGATAGAACAAATGAACCAGACCATCAAGAAAGAACTTGTCTAAGTCAATTCTACTAACTGGAATCTCTGCTTATCTGAGATCTTATGGGAAATTCAGAACATTCTTGCTGCCTCCACTAAACAAAAGCCATTTGAGATGATATTTTGCTAAGAGAATCAGAACTGCTGACCATGAGAACTTCAGAGACCTTCCTAAGAAGGCAGAACAGTTATACAATCAAACATGAGTTCTGATTATCAAAGCTCAAGAGAGATAAAAGAAGTACTATAATCAGAAATAGAAGGATAAGAAGATCAAGATTGAAGATCAAGTACTAGTTTGGAGAAGTATAATTGAATCAAACTTTACTACCAAACTGAAGCCCAAATGAGAAAGACCTTATCTTGTACACAATATCAGAGGAACTAGCATCTATTTAAGAAGTATAGATAGATGAACCCTGAGGATACTAGTATATATCAACTACCTCAAGATATATCTCTCTCTATATAATAAATCAGAGGATTGATCAGTACCTCCAGATCCTCATTCTTAGTTTATTCCAGTCACTTCCAATTTCCCTACCTCAATTCTGCTTAGTCTATGGAAACTTCCTTCAGCAAATCCAGATTTATCAAGAGAATCTCACCTTGGCCAGATGTCTTCTACAAGTCCACTATTTACAGGCCTACTATACAATTGGTGAATAGTTGCAGAACCTCCCAGCTCCAGAATAGATCTATATTAAAAACATCATAGGTCTGATATGAAGGCATACTACTACTGCTAATAGATTATATACTATCTACAAATGAAATATCACAGCATTAGTACAGATATAGTTCTCCCTATATAATATACACGAGATAAATCTAGCTACCTACTTGAGCATCATCAACTATATTGAAATTCTATATCCAGTAGAAGAAGAAGAACCCATAGAGTAGAGTGACCCAGATGCTAATAAAGATGATAGTTTAGATATTGATACTGAGGATACTTATGTATACTGGAATGATGACTAAAAGATAGTCTGAGGACAGACCATTCTTTAGTAGAGGCTGATGTGACAAGCAGTAGAAATCATACTAGAATATTATAAATAACTATATAGTATAGTCATGAGTATACAAAAATATAGTCAAATATGTCTAAGTATACAAAAGACAGTCAAATATGTCTGGGGATATCTAGGACTGCTTTGTTATAATAACTTATATAATTAGCCAGATATACCAGAAAGAGTATATTTATCTATATAGGACCTAAACACTTGTATAGAATCTGAACACTTGTATAGAACCTGAACACTTATACAGGATCTGAATACTTGTACAGGACCTGAACACTTACATATATTGAACTAGAAATATCTACTATAAATAGTCTTTTATAATTAATCACATAGTAATTAAGTAGCAACTATAACTATATAAAATACTCTAGAGATAAGAGTAAATAAACCTTAGTCCAAAAAGTTCAAAAACAAAAAATAAGTCTGCTTACCATACTTTGAGAAGAACTCTATAGCTACTGCTAGAAGATTGTGAGCTTACTTTTTACTCTGGTCCACTTTCCAATATAAAGAAAAGTCTGTTATATTTTTGATTTGCTTGCTAGATAAGTCTGAAGAATCTGAGAAATCTGCCAAGTTCAAGTGAAGAACTTCACCACTATTTGAAAAATCTGTTATTCCTAGAGAACTTATAAGAAACCTTACCACAAGTCAGTCTTCTGATATAACTTTACAGTGGAGCCAGTCTATCTGATATAACTCTATGCAAATGAAGTCAGTCTTGATATAACTTGCCAAGAATTCCCATCATTTAAGTTATCTGCTATTTCCAAAAGAGTTTACTGATTTAGAAGAATCTGTAATATCTGAGTTATTTCTCAGAAAGATCTGCTGATTCAGAAGAATCTGCACTAAATCAAGTTCTCTATTAAATATAGAATGTTGCTGAGATCATCATATCAGAAATTGCATACTTTAAAAATCATTGCACTATATAGAGATCATCATATAGAGATTGTTATACTATACAGAGATTATCATACAGAAATTATATAAGAAAACTACTAAATTGCCAGACTATTATACTATATAAAATTATCTACTATATATATATACATAAATTGCCACTATATCCCGAGAACTATCCCAATAAGGAAATCATCCAAATTACTTGTAGATATTCAGATTGACTATTAAACCACTATATACCAAGGACCTCAGGAATATTAGAACATTTTATTACTTTTTAACAAAGTAACTAAGGGCTCAAGTCAAACTATATCAACTCACAACCTTATAATTTACCTCCATTGAGCTGGGCACATTATATTATATTTATAGAGTTCTGTTCTTCTTAATAAATAGGACTACTAATAAGCTATAGAGTAACTTATTAAATTAGATGACTTCTTGAACTAATAGTTCTTTTAACTATTTTTATCTTAAGAGATAATATATAATATATATATTTTTTAAGTAGTATCACTTCTGAAATAAGTTTAATTTTATAGTTTACTTCTTATATAGATAGTAGACTAGATAGTTTATCTGAGAAAATATCTTTTAATTTATTTAGTAGTAATTTAATACTTTTATTAATTAATAGCTTTTATATTACTTTTTGAATTAAATAATATAATTAAAATATATACTACTTTTTTATATTTTATTACTAAAAGATAGTAATCTGGATCTTATTTATAGACTTATCTAATTTAATTATATTAATAACTCTATCTTAAAGTAAAGTAACTTTATTCTTATATTAATTAATATTTAAGTTATATTTTATAAGTCAGAGTTTTTCTAAGATCAAATTATAATATCTTAGTAGTATAATCTTAAAGTTATCAATGTTTCTAAATCTTAATAGAGAGTTTGATAGCAATTGACTTAATAACAGAAGTCATCTTTCTCTGCTAATATTCATATTATATAAATAACTTATAATACTTTTTGTATAAGTTTTTAGAAAAAGATATTAATAAATAGGAGATCTGATAGACATATTGAGTCAGATAAATCTGAGGCATTTGACTGACAGTATATAGAGAGAGAATATGATATAAAGATGAGCTTCTTTAGAGATACTGGTAGATAGAGGAGTACTAGAGACACAATCTTTCACCAGTACCATTCGGGTGATACAAGACTCAGGCAACACTTTTCAACAATGTCTTCAAGTATTGGTGCTATCAAGATGGCAAGCAACATGCATTCTGGTGAGCGTACTGGGCAGGGGGGCCCCAGTGCCTTTGACTGGCAACATGTGGGGGGGGGTCGAGGTGCTGGTCTTGGTATGCCGAGTGCTTCGATAAGGGGATGTGGGGCTGGAGGGGGTGGCAGAGGAGGTGCAAGGCCACATGGGGGAGAGAGGATAACCTTCGCAGATAAGGTCAGAATGGGGAAGCAGGTGACTGGACTGGATGGCTGACTGGAGCTGGGGAAGGTGGCTGCTACCTCGAGTGACAAAGAGGCCCCTCCACTGGGGGGTCAGCATAGTGGGGCTGGAGGTGTAGTGGCTGAGGCAGTGACTGTTGATGGCGGTGTGATGGGCAATCTGGAAAAAAATCCAGATGTGATGGCTGATGGGGGACCTGGTCAGGGGAGTGGCACAAGACCCGGGGACCTGGCTAATGGTGTGGCGGGTCTGGTGGTGGCCCCGTTACTCAAAAAGTCTTGATCGGAATTCGCCGTCACACTGTGCTTCCGTGGCTTGGTGGTGACGGCAAAGATGGTGCTGGGGCTGCTGGCTAGTGAGGTGAAAGGAGCAGCCTCGGTTAAGTTTTTGAAGCTGGAGGCAGTTGAGGTGGGGTTTGAAGAGGAGGGTTTGCTACTGGAGGCTGTAGAGAAGGGTGTGGTGATTGGAGGGATTTCGGTGCCGATGGCGAGGTGTATGCGTTGGGATCCCCAAGTGGTTCATCTGGTGGTGGCGGACTTGCTGACGGTGAAAATGGAGGAGGCAAGGAGGCTGGTCACAGATGTGGTGAAGGAGTACGGTGAGGTGGTCAATATTGGGTTTAGGGTATGGGAGGGGACTGAGCTCAGGACAGGGGATGTGGATGTCAGGCTGAGGCTGTTTGGGATGGAGAATACTGGGAAGGCTAGGGACTGGCCGGTGGCATTGAAGTGGGGCCCAGTGGAGTGCAAGGTTTCAAGGGTGAAGGGGTCCAAGGAAGAGGAGGAGGACCTACTGGAGGCACTTGAGGACTTGGCGGGGGCTGTGGAGAGGAGGCACAGGGCTTGGAGGGCTTACAAGGCTAGGACAGTAGTGGAGGTGATCAAGGGCAAGAAGGTGCGAATGAACAAGGTGCTCTGGGAGAAGGTGAAGGGGAGACAGCTGCAGAAGGATTTTCTGGCCAGTTTGGATGGGGGACCAAGGACCGGGGCTACAGAGGAGGGTACCGGAGCGAGTGCTAGTATCTGGGCAGAGGCTGGGCAGCAAGGGGGAAGACGAAGGAGAGTGGGGGATAGGAGCTGGAGGAGGCGGTAGTGGACACGGCGATGGTGGATGATAACCCGATCCAGTATGGTGTTCCCAAGGTGGGTGAAGGAGAGTTGGAGGATGTGTCAGAGGATGGTTGGGATGAGTCTGTGCGAACTGAGGAGAGGAAGGAAGGAGAGGCAGATTTGGCACAGGTAGCGGAGGTAGTTGGGGGGGAGAAGTGGCTGTTGAGGGTGCTACAGAATGTGGCAGCAGAGGAACTGGGAGAGATCGACTTCTGGGTGATAAGTGAGGAATTCTGGGGGCGAGTGTTGTGAGGAGAGGAGGTCATGAGGAAGTTGAGAGATGAGATGATGGCAGCTCTCTTGGAGGTGGAGGAGTATGAGGTCACCGAGGCAAGGGAGGCAACGCTCTTGGGTATTGCGAACGAGAGGGCAGCTTATCTGTGGGGGCCACGGAAGGGACTGGAAAAGTGGCAGGTGGTGTGTGAGGAGCACTGGGCATCAATGGAGATGGTGGATGGTGAGGACTGTGTGGAATTATTGGTAGCTCTGGAAGAACAGCAGAATGTGAAGGATGAGATTGCGGCGGAACGGAACCTGGATCTGGCTGGCGAGGAAGTGAGCATGGAACTGTAGATATGGGAAAGCAATAATATCAAATATTTCATTATAAATAGTACAACCAACATTTTTTCTATGAACGTCAATGGGCTTAGAGGGACTGGGAGGTGACACAGGATCTTTGGATGGCTGAAGAAACTGGAGGTGGATCTCTTCTTACTTCAAGATGTACGGTGTGAGGGGGAGGAGGATGTACTGGAATGGACAAGAGAGTGGGGTGGGGAGGTAGTTTGGCAGGGTAAAGTGGGAATTCTGATTAGGAAGGGGAAAGGGGACATTGCGGACATTGGACATTGGGGTAGTAGATTAGTGTGGGGGACATGGAGGAGGCCTGGATGGAACTCAATTGTGGTGGGATCTTGTTACTGCCCAGCTGAAAGGGGGACCCAAGTGGCATAGATTGGAGATCTGCAGGAGTCTGGGCTCTTGGTGGAGGCTGGGGTGGATTGTCTGGGAGGTGATTTTAATATGGTATGGGAGAGTAGACTGGACAGAACTGATGGGGGATGGGGTATGGCAGGAAGGAGTGGGGGATTGGAGGAATGGGAAGAGGTGGAAAGACTCAGCTCCCTGGTGGACACCATGCGACTTCAGGATGGGGATCGGCATCTGTATACTCACTGGGTGGGAGGACTTGGTACTAGGATTGATTGGATTCTGACTGCTGAGTGTTGGGGCACTACAGTTTGGGAGACGATGGAGGTCGAGTGGTGCCCTTGGTCAGATCACTGGGGTATTCGGGGAGGTGGGAGGTTTGGAGGGAGCGGAGAGGGGCCAGGACATTGGCATCTGAACTCTTCATTGCTGGATGAGACGGACCTGTGGAATGCATGGGTGGTAGAGGTACAAACTAAGGTTAATAATTGGAGGGGTGCCGGGATGAGGATTGGAGACAGGTGGCATCGATTGAAATCTGAAGCTCAGAGGTACTGGGGGGAAGTGGGGAAGGAGAGAGGTGCTCAGCAGAGGAGACGAGTCCAATGGGCATCTAGGAGACTAGAAAGATTACTCCTGAACTGGGCTGGGGTATTGGAGGAGGAGGAGGTATTGGATTGGAAGGCTAAGTGGGCTAAGCTGGAAGTGGTGGAACTGCAGGATCTGTTGAGGAAGGAGGAAGCAATGTGGGCTCAGGCTATGGCAGCAAGGTTATGGTGGCAGGAATTGGAAGAAGGCGAAAGGTCCACAAGGTTTTTGTCCCATCTTCTTCATGCTAGGGGAGCATGACACTGGTGGGAAGGAGTCCTTAATGATGAGGGAGATATGGTATTAGGTGTGCAGGAGATCCTGGGCCAACTGAGCACCCACTGGAGTAACCTCTGGAGTGAAGAGGAGGGAGGGGAGGGGGCGCAGGACATTGAGCAGCATCTCGAAGAGTGGTACCCGAATCCTGCAGCAGGGTTGGGGGATCTTGGTCGAGAGGAGATCCTTCGAGTTCTGGCATCAACTACTCTGGGAACAGTGCCTGGGGAGGATGGTTTGCCTTGGGACTTTTGGAAATGTATGGCATCAGTAGAAGAGGCTCTGGAGGAGATGTTGCTGATGTGTAATGCTGTCATCAGTAATGGGGAGTGGATTGGGGGGCAGCAGTTGGGGCTGGTATCCCTGCTGTACAAGGACAAAGGGTGTAAGGAGGACTGGAAGAATTGGAGGCCAATTATGCTGCTGGATATGGACCACAAGTTGGTCACCAAAGTCCTGGTGGCGAGACTACAGGAGGTGGCCCAGCAGGTGCTAGGGAAGGAGCAGAGAGGCTTTGTGGGGGGCCGACTGATCCGAGATAGCACGGCATGGGTTCATGATGTCATTGAAGGCGCTAGGGCTGCGGGTGTAGATGGCCACTTGGTTTTCCTGAACCAAGAGAAGGCTTATGATAGGGTTCGGAGAGTATGGTTAGAGAAGGTACTGGAGCGCATTGGGGTACCAGTGGGCATGTGTTGGTCCCTTATTAGACTACTGGAAGGGAGTAGGGCTGCGATTCTGGCGAATGGACATAGGGGGGCTTCCTTCCCTTTGGGGAGGGGGGTGCCTCAGGGGGATCCACTGTCACCTATCCTCTATGCCTTCGCCCTGGAGCCGTTGTTGGATCGGATACAGTGCAGAGTTGGTGGACTGAATATCTTGGGCATCAATTGGAAGGTGGGGGCCTTTGCAGATGATATGGTGGTTGGATTGGGCTCGGTGGCAGATGTGGCCATGCTCAAGGAGACAGTTGCATGGTATGAAAGATGTGCTGGAGCAAAACTCAACTGGCACAAGTGTGAGACAATGGTCCTTGGGGAAGGAGTCATAGGGGGGGACGTCATTGGAACAATTGTCCTGGCTGAAGGAGTGGTACGGTACTTGGGTATCTATTTCTCAGTGTATGGCTCTTTACTTCCCAAGGAGTGGTGGGAGGGCAAGCTGGTAGAATGGGGGAAAGTACTGACGAGTTGGGGTGGTAGACAGGTGTTGCTGGTGGGAAGGGTAACTGTTCTGAATGTGTATTGGATGCCGAAGCTTTGGTATTTGGGCTACCACTTGGACTTCCCTAAGTGGGTGGTTAAAAAGCTTCTCAAGATGGCCCGCTCTTGGCTCTGGGCTGGACACCAGAGTCAGATTGGCTGGGAGATACTAGCACTCCCTGTGGATTGTGGAGGACTTGGCCTGGTGGACTTTCCCAAGAGGCTACTCTGCTTGAGGGCATGGTGGATGAAGAGGGCCAGTAAGTTGAGAGGAGGAGAATGGGTGCCCCTAATGCAGCATTTGTAGGAGGCGAGGGTGTCGCCATGGGGGGGCTCAGGGGATCTACTGTCCTTGGTGGCCTTGGATGGTAGTCAGAGGATGCGATACAAAGGATTCTGGTGGGGAGTGGTAGATGGGGCCCACCGCATTGGGATCCGTTGGCGAGGTACTGAAGGGGATGAGGACTGGGGCCTGGTGATGTGGAGGTGGGACAGGCTCTTGTTGGGAGGGAATCTGGCCAAGGACTTCCGCTTAGAGGAGAGTATGGAGTGCCTTAGAGGTCTGGGGCAGGACCTGTGGCCAGAGACCTGGCAAGGGGCTGGAATTGGAGAGAGATGGGACTGGGCAGGCATCTGGTCTTGGATCAAGATTGTGTCAAGGTGGCTACTGCTGAAACTCTGGGTAGCATGGTGGAGGCTGTTGCGTAGAAATGTGATGCTCAATTTTAGAACTGGCCATCTGGTGGATGGCAGGGTCTTTGATTGTGAGGAGTGTCTTAATGTAGGGCAGGAGGGTGGGGTAGTGCAGACTCCTGAGCATTGGCTGGGGGAGTGCGAGAGTATGGAGAATTTTTGGAGGGTAGTTGGAGAGAGGTTGGGAGTGTCGGCACCTGACCCTGAGGTGGGCGGTGGGCGGCACTGCAGTTGAGGCTGGTGGGGGGGGTGGGGAATGAGTGGCTGACAGTGGGTTGGGCCATTGCAATATGGGTGGGGCTCGCCGAACATTGGCAGAATGTCTTTGAGGAGGGCCCCCGGAGGCCGGTGAGACTGAGGGTAGTACGGTGGGAGGAGCTGATGCTCGAGCTCTTCAAGGCATGGTGGCTTGGGTGGGGCTCTAAGGGGGGGAGATATAAAGGTCTAGTAAGGAGGATTGTAGGGAAGAGTGGTAGTAGAGTTGCAGTAACGGTGGATGGGGTGTCTTTT
>RBNI01003731.1:0-15309 GCA_003990745.1 Jimgerdemannia flammicorona
AAAAAAAAAAAAAAAAAAAAAAAAAAAGCACTCCTCCAAGATCATTGAGACAAGGAATTCACCTGGTACAGCCTGCCCAGAGTGCAGAAAGAAGAAGAAGAAATGCAGACATGTTCCAGAAACACTCACAGCTAAAGTTACAAAAGTATAAGTAA
Organism: Jimgerdemannia flammicorona; assembly: GCA_003990745.1. NCBI lineage: Eukaryota > Fungi > Mucoromycota > Endogonomycetes > Endogonales > Endogonaceae > Jimgerdemannia > Jimgerdemannia flammicorona. The sequence continues at coordinate 156 of RBNI01003731.1, forward strand.
TTTGGGGCTAAGAATTATCTGAGGAAGAAGAAGTTCCTGACTAAGAAGTTCCTGACCAAGAAGTTCCTAAACAAGAAGCACCTAAAGAAGAAGAGATCTCTAAACTTATTTTCTGAGATAACTCTTGCTAGACATTACCTGAAGACAATGACCCTTGGAATATGGAAGAAGGACCCAGCATAATCCCCATTATTTCCAAGAAAGAAACTCACCAAGAGAGAGTATTTTGGCTAGGAAGATGTCCATACCAAATAGTCTTCCACTCTCTCTAAGACTATTGCTACCAGTGCCATCTACTAGACCAATAGAAGAAACAGAGACTCCAGAGACCAGAACTTCCAAATATAGTTATACAGTCAACTACCTTCCAAGAAGTTACCACTAAGTTACAAAGTTAATTCAGAGAACAAGGTCTCTTCACCTGAACAGAAGTATACCCCTTGTCCACTCTTCTCTCAACTTGTGATCAAGATGGATACCAGTTCCCAAGACAACAAGAAAACAATAACCAAGAACATTATTTCCAAGCAATAGGATATTGTAACCATAGAAGACACCCAGACTACCAAGACTGCAGATATCAGAAGATTTACCTCAGTCATGATATTGCAATCTACACCTTAACAAGAGGAGACAACAGAGGCCAGATCTGAAAAAGCCAGACCAAGAAGCCAAGAAAAAGAACCCTTGAAATAGAGCAATTATAGTATAGATGATGAAGATGATAGAACAAGTATTGATACAGAAGATGCTTATCCACACTAAGATGATGACTAAAGGACAGTCTGAGGACAGACCATCCTTTAGTGGGAGCTGATGTGACAAACCAAAACATATCATCTAAATTATAACTTAGCTAGATAATGTGAACAATTAGTAACTTAGTCAGATAACATAAATACATAGTATAGTAACCAGCAACCATTGTTGCAAAAAACTATATAAATAACCAGACTACCAAATAAGATATATCTGTGCAGAACCTATATACCTGTACTAGACCTGTGCATCTGTGCTAGATCTACACACCTGTGCTAGATCTGTACACCTGTATCAAACTAGTATACTTACCATAAGTAGTAAATCTATAGTTAGCCACATAGCAACCAGATAGTAATCATAATGTATAAAATACTCTAGAGATAAGAGTGAATAAACCTCAGTCTGAAAAGTTTAAAATTCAAAGCAAAAGACAAGTCTACCTACCACACTTTGAGAGGAACTCTATAGCCACTACTAGGAGATTGTGAGCTTTACCTTTTCTCACTCTGGTCCACTTTCTAATATAAAGAATGAGTCCATTTTTGGTTCACTTGCCAGATAAGCCTGAAGAATCTGAGTTTGCTGCTTAAGTTCAAGGAAGAACTTTGCTGCCATTTCCAAGTTATCTGCATTCCTAGAGAACTCTTAAGGAACCTTACCATAAGTCAGTCTCTTGATACAACTTCACAGTAGAGCCAGTTCAATGATGTAACTCCATGCAAATGAAGCCAGTCTTTGATGCAACTTACTAAGAATCTATACTATCTGAGTAATATTCCCAAAAGAACTCTGTTAATTTAGAAAGAATCTATAATATCTGAGTTATCTAAGCTATCTATACTATTTGAGTTATTAGTTTGTTCCCAGTGAGCCTGATTCAGAGAATCCACCACTAGTATAATTCTCAGTAAGAAGAATCCATGCCATCCTCTATTTTCAGTAAATCTATGTCAAATCAAGTTATCTGCCAAACTGCATACTTTTGGAGATTATCACTCAAGAAGAAAACTGCTAAATTGCCAGATCATCTTATATAAGGAATTCACTCATGCTATACAAGATTGTCATACAGAAATTATATAAGGAGAACTGCTAAATTGTCAGACTATCAATATAAGGAGATCATCATACTATACAAGAGATTGCTATATAGGAAATCACATACTTTTAGAGACTACCACCTAAGAAGAAAACTGTTAAATTACCAGTTTACTATATATACAAAATTGCTGCTATATCCAGAGAACCATCCCAATAAGGAAATCGCTTGCAGATATCCAGCTTTGACTATTATACCACTAAACACTAAGAATATTTTATTGCTTTTAACAAAGTAACTAGGGGCTCAAGCCAAACTACACCAACCCCCAATCTTGTGATTTGCTTCTATTGAGCCAGGCATATTACAATAGTATAGTCTGAGTTTCTTCTTTAGACTGGTATTACTTAGGATCAGGTACAGGTACTGAGTAATATTTGTTCTTCTATTTTATAGGTAACTTCTCTTCTATTTTTGTCAGTATATATTGTTTGTATCTTCTGTACTTCTATGAGAGCATCTCATACTTGCTAGATATTGCTTTATATAATATTAGTGATTTCTTATACTATTGATACTATAGTTTAAGTAGTAACTATGGAAGTTTATAAGTATTATCCATGGTTTAAGTAGAATAGTATCATCTTGGTGCTTGCACTTGGACTATTGTTGTAAGCAAATTCAGCTAGAGTCAGCTTTTCATCTTAATTATTTGACTTATAGTTATAGTAGATATTAAATATCTACTTTAGAGTTTAATTGGTTCTTTTTGTCTAGCCATCTATTTGTAGATAGTATGCTATAGATATTTTCAGTTATACTCCTAGACTTTTGAAGAGTGCTTACCAAAAGTTACTTATAAACTTTGTATCTCAGTCTGAGATAATTACTGATGATAGTCTGTAAAGGTAAAATATATTGTCAATAAACAGTTATACTGTTTTTGGTATTATATATTGCTGTAATAGTTATTACAAAAAAATGGATCTGCTTACTGAGATAATTAATAAAGACAATGATCACATCTCTTCTCTTCTTAGTTTTTGACAATTAGACAATAAAGTCTATACAAATGTAGTTCCAATTTTGGGTGAGAATTGATAGTAGTTATAGAGTACTGGCTAGTGCCTGATTACTGGGCTTGTATCTTTAGTAAATATCACAGTATGCAATATAATTTTTGATGTCCAATATTATTTTGGGCCAGTAGAAGTCTTAGGTAATATTCTGATATATCTTGTCAAATCTCATATATCTGACTATAGATATATCATGGAGTTCTTGCAGGATTCATAAGTGGATAAATATATTAGAGATCTAGATTTTTATATTATCAAGATATATATATCCATTTTGAACAGATATATTCTTATAGACTTTCTTCATAATATTGCTATCTTTTTTAAAGATTTATCTAGTAATTTTTTATATATTAGCATCTTTAATGTATTTCTTCTTGACTTTCTCAAATAGGCTAGTGATAATATTACTAATTACTATCAGAGTTTTTTTTTGAGTACTTTGGAAAAGTACATTGTCTACTTTATTCTTGATTTCTGAAATATGCTTGATTTTAACATTGAAGAATGCAAGGATCTGCATCTATTGAGCTTGTCTTTTTGTGAGGATTAGCTGTATCTGGATATATCAGAGAGCTTGATGATCAGTCTACAAAGTGAACTTTTTATCAAGAAGAAAGTATTTCTATACTTGTAGAGATCAGATAATAGTGAGGAGTTTCTTATCTTATATTGTATAGTTTCTTTTATATATATATATTGAGTTTCTGAGACACATAGGTGACAGGATATTCATATTAGATCAGAACTACTCTAATAGCAATATTGGAAGCATCAGTGATAATCCTGGATGGATGAGGTGCCATAGGCACTGAAGTCTGTCCCAGACTTTATAAGCTTGGGGAGGACTATGAAGAGTTGGTTTCTGCCATCTAGAAAGTGATGGCATGCTTTATTTGTCTTAGAAATAGTAGTTTTATATATAATTGCAAATTCATTTGTTTAAGACATATATGTGAGACATTTGTATAAAACATAGTAATAAAAGTGTCTCTGCTCTCATGGAGTTCCCTTAGCCAAGAAAGATTGGCAGTGAGCCTAAAGTAGAAGTAAAGAAAAAAAAAAAAAAATAAAAAAAAAAAAATAAACCCTCCTAATGGCTGGGGCCATTGGGGAAAAGAAGAGCCCACAAAAAGGAAATGGAAAGGGTGGAGATGGGTGGAAAACCAACTCTTCACAGTCCTCCCTAAGCTCACAAAGTCTGGGACAGACTTCAGTACCTATAGCACCTTATCTATCTAGGACTAAGCTTCACTTGGTCTCAGACCATTTCAGAGTTGGTTGTTCATAGATTGGAGACAAGTGGAGCACTAGGCTGACATAGCAGTCTTGTGCTGGAAGACTATATATATCAAAGATTTCACCTGAGAGGTCTTGGAAAGAACTGGCGACCTGTGGGATAGATGGTAGTGATGTTTGAAAGTGATCTTGGAGCTCTAGTTCCTACTCTCTAGGACTTCATCAATGGGAGTTCCCTCTTCCAATGCCTCAGTAGAGGATTCCACCCAAACAGAATGGGAGTGGTAGATGGGGTCAATGCCAGTAGCCACCATGCATTCTGAAAACCAGTTGTGAAGGTGGTCAGTGGTTAAGTTGTAATGGGGAGAGCATGTGCTGATGAAGAGGTGATCTCTGCTATATGGTGGGCATAGGGGTTCTGTTTCATGCATCTAGCAGTAGACCCAGTATACCAGGCATATGTCCTTATCCTCCAGAAGCACTGGGATAGGGTGGGAGGTTTTGAAGACAGAGTCAGGTATATATTCCTTGGTCATATCTGCAGTGAGAACCATTTCAGCAGGCCAGTTGCCTTGGCCACCCCAGAAATCCACAGTTGCCTAATATTGGGCAAAGTCACTTGTGACATACCATGATGTGCAAAGTACCAAAAGGGCATGGGTTTTCTTGCCACACAGGACCTGCCACTTGATAGAGTCAAAGGGGCTCAAAAAGACTAACCAGTGGATGAGAACAGAGATATCCCACCACTGGGCCTTATCCTTGGGTGGGAGGAGGTGTAAGTTGCTCACCCTCTGGATGAGGTGAGAGACTATAGGGAGTTTGAAGAAATGGACACCATCAATGGTGGGGGTCCATCAGCCAATGGCAGTGCAGATGCTGCAGAGTTATTGGGTACTCATGTCCTTGTGAAAGAGATGGGCAAGGTAGTTTGTCTGCTACTCAGTAGATGCATGAAGAGAATTGATATGCCATTGATGATACTAACAGACATAGTGTTGGTAGGCAGACTCATAGTTCTTGCAGGAAGAGGTCTGGATACTGGTGCAGATAAGGTCACAAGCTGACTCTGCCAGCACTGCAGTATCTGGGGAGTGTCACTGATCAGCCAGACAAGGGTGTCCCAATGGTGTGTCTATATAGCTACCATCAGAGCCCATCATGGAAGGAGAATCAGGGGGGCTACCACCATTTCCAGGAGTTCAGACCATTAGCTCTGTCATGGCCAGAAAGGAGTGATGAGGATGAGGTAAGAGCATTAGTCCTCCTTTATCTTGCAGAGTATGTGATTGATCAGAATCCAAGAAGGGTTCACATATGCCCTGGTTGGAGGCCAGTGGTGTTGAAAAGTATCTATCCCCAAGGCTTCAGGGTCAGCCTGCCAGCTATAGAAGAGGGGGGTCTGTGTGGTCATTCATGAGATAAATAGGTTGAGTTGGACCAGGCCCCACAGATGGTGTAGGCATTGGAATACCGCTGGGTGCAGCTTTCAGTTATTGGGGTTGGGATGGAGGTGGCTCAAAAGTCCACCTGAACATTCTCTGAACCTGGGAGGTATTTCATGAAGAGGTGAATACAGTGTGTCATGCAGATCAAGTAGATGCATATCATAATGGCATGGAGATAGTGGAGGGAGCCTCTCTGTTTATTGATAAATGCCCATGTGGTCATATTGTCTGTCTGGACCAGGACCATATGGTTCCACCAGTGGTGTGAGTTGATCTGGAGGGCAAAGAGAACTGTCTTCAGCTTGTGATAGTTGATGGACAGACAGTGCTCTGAGAATGTCTAGGTGCTGGCCACCCACTGTACGGTATGACTGATATTGATAGTAGAGAAGGAGATCTTAAAACCCTATTCCACATTGCTGGCATCTGTATCCACTGTGATCTCAGGGACCTCAGTGAGGAGAGAGTGGCCATTCTATCCCAGCAGTTCATGGGACCACTAATAGAGGTCAGTCAATAATACCTAAGAAAGTATCATCTGTCTATTCCAATTGAAGTGGCAGAGGGTGGCCTGTATATCGTGGATAAGTGCCCAAACATGAAAGCATGTGGGAAAGATGGCCTGGGTCATAAAATTGCAGAGGCCAACCAGAGAGGCCACCTTGTAGATCGGGATGCTGGATTCAGAGGCCTAATGGAGGAGAGAGGCCATCTCCTTGCAGATCTTATGTACCTTGTCCCTTGGTAGGTATAGCTCCATAGCATTGATATCTATCAGGAACCCAAGGAATGTCTGAACTTACTTGGGGTCCCATGTACATTTCATCAGATAGAGGAGGAACTCCAAGGTCTCCAGGTGGTTGTAGACCATCTGGCCATGGTGAACAGCTTTGTCATAGCTGGAGGCCAGTAGGCAGATATCATCAATGTAGTAGGTGAGGTGAATGCTATATCGCTGTAGCAGTTCCAGAATGGTGGTCATCATCTTCATCTAGATTTGAGGGACCGAAGATAGGCCAAATGGCATGGCCTAGAATTTCCAGTTGATTTGTTACTATTGGAAGGCCAGAAACTGTTGATCAGTAGAGTGGAGGAGAATATAGAGGTAGGTATTCTTAATGTCTATCTTAATGAGGAAGTCCCCTGGGCATACCATGTTGCAGAGCATTTGAATACCTTCCATCTTAAAGTACAATTGCTGTATGAACTCATTCATTGAATATGCATCGAGGCAGGCCCAATTCTTGTCGATCTGGGGAATAGTGAAGATACTGGAGAAGAAGAGCTCTTCCCCAGGTTGGGTCTTATAAGTGGTCCCTTTGTCATGGAAGTCCTGGATGGCGGTGTCCACCAGGGCTTTTTCTATAGCAGTCATGCCTCATTTATATGAGAAGCAGGGCTGGATATATAGTAGTGTCAGGAGGTGTATCCAATCAATGCATGTCTTGCTATAGGCCATGTCATTGCTCAGCAGTTGACTCTTAGGGCTTGCCAAACTGATTTGGGGACCTGAGCCAGATGGGCACCCATCTTGGAGATGTTGGGCACCTTCAGGACCAGGGAGTGATATATGGGAGAATCCTTCAGAGGTTGGTGGTAGGTGTTGTTGCACCTGGCCCTGGTGTCTGACTTTGGAAGCTGCTCTGCTAACTTGGAGTATAGTTCTGAGAAGATTGGGGAGAGTGGTGGAAGTCGGGGCATTGGTTGCCCCAGGATCTGTTTCTCCAGCCCTGGCTCCTAGAGGTGAATTTGCCATGGGTGGAGGAGGAGTTGTTCTGAGGGGTGGAGGGCTTGCTAGAGGCTGCTTAAACTATGAGTCGGTGTTTCTGGTATCTTGTATTGTCCTGGAAGTGGTGGATGAAGTTGGCACCGAAGAGGTTGCCATCATACTTGGAGCCAGATATGACTATGTGGTATATGGAGATAAGGGCAGGGGACCATCCTGCAGCTTTGGCAAGGTCGACCTAATGGCAGATGCAGATGCTTTCTGCCTTGCAGAATCCAATCTGAAGGGAGTCTTGGAGTTTTTCCACTATAGGGGTAATGATAGTATCATGGACCAAGCCTTGTTGAATATTGGCCCCATCACTCTATGGTTCAAGAGTATGGAGGAGAATAGTAATAGGGTGGAGCATGTTGTAGATTACATATTGTGGGTCAGCAAGGATGCAGTCAGCATCTCAAGCAGCTTTGAAGAAATCATTGAAGAATGCCTTATTGATAGAGGGAGTTCGAAAGACACCACCCTTGGGCTCCAGGTTGTGGCAGATGAGCTTCCTAAGGCTGGGAGGGGTGAGGTGTGCATGGATGCATTTAGTGGAAATGATATTGGTAAAGGTGGGCAGGACATGAAAATAGTCGAGAGCTCTCATTCTTGTGACTGTGAGGAATTCCTCATTACTGCTATTATTATTGACAGAGGTGTCATCATCTATACCATCAGGGTGCCCATCAGGTCCAGAGACCAGGCCCATGGTATATCCCATTTATTTGAGAAAGAGAGAATTGATGATATACTATTGTTCACATTTAATCATGATAGCTGGATCTGGTGGTATAGGGCAGAGGCTGACTGTGACTGCCTTGGAGACCTGTCAAATGAACTTGGCCCATTCAGCCAAGGTAGCCTATTGTTGTTGCTATTAAAGTTGTTCATGGTTCATAGTCAGAAAAGTTTTGAGGGTCAAAAGTAAGAAGGTAAACTGCCAAGCTTTCAAAATAGCTAAGAGAACTCTGTGGGAGCAGGGACACTTTTATTACTATATTTTATACAAATGTCTCACACATATGTCTTAGACAGATGAATTCATAGTTACATATAAAACCACTATTTCTAAGACAAATAAAGCATGCCATCACTTTCTAGATAGCAGAAACCAACTTTGAAATAGTCTGAGATCAAGCAAAGCTTAGTCACAAATAGTTCTATTGGATTAGAACTGATCTGGATCAGTATATCTATTAATATTCTCTTAATAGTATTCATGGCTATAGTGTATACCTCTGTCTATTCTTTTTCAATATTGGCTCCTTTCTTAGTAAAGCTTATAAGTAGGACAGTAATTATAGAGAATTCTTGAATAAATCTCCTATAATATTCTACCAGTTCATTGAATCCTCATAAGAACTTAAGAGTCTTGAGGATAGGCCAATTACAGATTGCTTGAATTTTCTTAGGATCAATGACAATATTATTTTCAGAGATGATATATCCTAGATATTTAATTTTCTTCTTGAAGAAATGTTATTTCTTCTTTTTTGCTAAGAGTTTATATTTATAGAGTATGTCAAAAACCATTTGCAGGTACTATTGGTGAATAATATTACTTATGCTGTATACCAGAATATCATCCAGATAGAATCAGAATAAAGACTCTGAGGTATTTTTGAAAAATATCATTTATCAGTATTTAGAAAGTTACTAGTATATTAGTGAGGCCAAATAGTATTATACAGAATTTATAATAGCCAAATCTCATTCAAAAGACTGTCTTAGAAATATCTTCTTCTTTGATATAGATTTGGTGATATCCAGATATAAGGTCAATGAGTAAAAAGATCTTGGTCTTATATACTTGATCAAGTAGTTTATCAATTCTTGAGAGTATATATCAGTTCTTGACTGAGATTTTGTTAAGTACTTGGTAGTCAATATATATGTGAAGACTTCTATCCTTCTTGTAGATAAAGAGGATTAGTATACTATATAATAATTTTGATAAATAAATGAGTCTTTTGCTTATTAATTCTGCTAGTTATTCTTTGAGAGTCTCTAACTTGGGTTGGGCTAATTGATAGATTTCATGGTAGGGAGGGTCAGAACTAGGAATGGTTTCAATACTATATTCTACTGCTCAGGCTGGTGGTAGTTCTTGAGGTTCTTAGAAGATATCTTCATATTTATTGAGTAATTCTTAGAGATTATCTTCCCCATCATCTTCATCTTTTAGGAGCTTAGGAAGTTCTTCATTATCTTCTTGTAGAGTTTTCTTAACTGTATATATATAGATATGCTGGTCTGATTTTTGAATTAACTTCTTCATTTAGATAGCAGAGATGATATCACATCTATGCTTTGGTTTCTTCTTAGTTTACTTGAGTTGTAGCTTGATATCTCCTAGAGAGATTATATTGGTTTGCCAATTGATATGAGAATTCTCCTGAGTAAGCCAGAATTTTATGAGGATGAGATTGTATCCTGGAAGATATGCAATATAGAAGATTTATCTTTTAATATAGTTTCTAAGTTATATTAGTGTATTTTTACATATCTTAGAAAGTTTCTATATTATTCCATTACTAAAAATAGTAATGTTTCCTTTTGAGTTTCTTTGTATCTTGAGGTAGAATTTATTGGCAGTTTCTTGATTGAGATAGCATTTGCTTACTCTACTATCAATTAGAATTTTGATGGTATTTTCTTCAATTTTCCCTTATAGGTAGATATATTCTATATTAGTCTCTTGCTAAGTAGTAATTGTTTCTAAGATAACTTCTTTTTTCCAATCTTGTACTTCTCTATCTTCATTATTGATGTTTTTGATTTCTTTATTTCATTATTCTGAGATGATTGGCTTATACTTCTTAGATTTGAGAATATATATAATGTATTCTCCTATATGTTCAAAACAGTATATCTTAATTCCATAGAGGCATTATCCTATAAGGATATATCCATCAGCAATATACTAGTACTATTTCTGGTCTTAGTCTTGGAGTTCTTTAATATAGATAATCTTCTATATTTTGGTCTTCTTCTTGGTCTTATCAATGTACTTTTCTGTTGATCTAAAGGCTTTTTCTCCTCTATCAGAAGGTGACAGTTTACTTATTTCTTCTACTTTAAGATCATTACATATCACTTCAATAATAGCTTGGATGATCCATTTTCGACAGATGATTTCAACAGTCTTTTATTCAGTATTGTACAGTAAGACTTTTATTTCACCTTTGAATCTCTGGTCTATACCTTCTCTAGCTATGTAGAGTTTCTCTTCTCTGGCCAGACTACTTCTTTCTATAAGGCAGATGTAGGTTTCCTTAGGTACTTTTATTCTAATATTTATATTAATTGCTACTTACTTGCTTGATTCAATGGTTACTTCTATACTAGTATAGAGATTGTAGCCAGCATCAAATTCATATATTTTGTCTTAGATTTTTATAGTAATGTGGAATCTCTTAACCTTGATTTTCTTAGAGATTCCTTTAGAGTCATCTTCTATTATAGTAATAATGTAAGAGAAGAATAGTCCTTTGTTTATATTAGTCTTCTTATCAGGATATTTACAAGATATATATCCTTTCTTCTTGTAATAGAAATATACTTCTTTCTTTATAAGTTCTTTTATTTCCTTATCAGACAGTTTCTTGAATCCTCCTAGTAATCTTGAGAACTCATTCCATAGTTTATACTTCTTTTCGAATTGATATTATTTGTCTTCTCTATTATTGTTTTTGTTATCTTTTAGCTTTTAAACTACAAGAATAGTGTATACTTGTGTAATGGCTTGTCTTAGGTACCATTGTTCAATAGACAATCATAGGATCATCCTTGCTTACAGATTTTTTCTAATAATTATCCAGAGATGGTATCAAAAAATAGACAGTTCAGGTTCTATTTACTGTCTATTCCCAGTGGCTATTTTTTGCTCTTATAGTATTCAGGAGGGTTTCTAGTTTTGTGGTAAATACTTTAAGATCTTCTTTTCCATCATTATAGAATTATAGATTTTTAAGCTTAGTTTTAGCTTTGGCAATGTGGGCAGAGCTACAGAACTACTGAATAATTAACTTCTTTAATCCTATGATGGCTGGGTGAACTTCATAGTTAGGATGATTATTATCTCTATCACTTATAAGAGTTTCAGCATAGGTTTCCCAGATAAGAGAATATATTAGTAGATTATACCACTACTGAGCAGCTGTGTCTGTGAAATATATAGAAACCTTTTCTACTTGTGAGCTTGCAGTTGCATAGAGATCTTTAATCTTATAGTATATATTATTTTCAAGAATATTATCTGAGCTTCAGTTATCATTCCAATATTAATATAGTAGTTGGTATCAACTTATCCTATAAATGTTATTACTTAGTCTGCTTTATCTTCAAATGGGGTGAGATAGAGACCTTTTGTGGGCTTGTTTGTTTCAATGCTGAGATAGAGAGCTTAAGTGAATATGGCTACTTAATCAGTCAATACTGCTATCTTATCATCAGCTGATACTATTCTGCTATTTGTATTATCTATTTAGTAGGATAGTTGAGGTTCTGCTTCTTCAATTACTATCATATATCAATTGTGGATTGGGGCTAATTCTTTTATGATATTACTGAGATGAGTGAGTCTATAGGCTAGCAGTTTTGATAGAGTAATTATTGGGTCTGCTGTAATCTTAAGTAGGCTTAATATCCTTGGTAGTAGTTCTATAATAGTACTGGGACCACCAAGATTAGGTTCAGGGGTTTCTTCAATTATTCTTCTAAATTTAGATGATATAGTAAGGATTTTATTAGGTTTAGTCACTTGTTACTCTTATTGCTGAATTATTCTTACTTATGTATAGAAAATTCAGTGGTAGAAGTTATATTTCTTTTGATAAGTATAGTATTCCTTATAGCTTAGAAAGATCTTGGCTTTGTAGTAACAATCATTTAGGAGATAGTTCAGGAAGTATTTAGTTGCAGCTTCAATAGATTCTTGAGTATACTTTTTATAGAAGTAGCTGCCAACTATTCCTTAAGTTCAGAGTAGTGCTCTGAACGAGTCAATCCAGATGGGATTTGGATGGATTCGAATCCCATCTGGATCAACTCGGATTGGATTCGAATCCTATCCAGATCAACTCGGATTGAATTCGAATCCCATCAGGATGGATTCGAATCAACCATTGTTTTGATTTCCAAATTGGACAATTAAATGTTTACATCAATAACTCGATTAATAATCATCCAAATTTGATGATCTTGGTGTCATTTGAAAGCCCTTAATAAGGCCTTTCTAATGATATTAAGAACATTAAAATCGGATTACGCGTTGCCGAGGTATTAAGGAAAACGTGAAGAATTTCCAAAATCAGTGATTCAGACGGTTTCCTTCATAACTCAGCAACGCATGATCGGATTTCAATGTTCTTGGTATCATTAGATAGGCCTTATTAAGGGCTTTCAAATGACACCAATATCATCAAATTTGGATGATTATTCATTGAGTTATTGATGTAAATATTTAATTATCTAATTTGGAAATCAAAACAATGGTTGATTCGAATCCATCCAGATGGGATTTGAATCCAATCCGAGTTGATCCAGATGGGATTCGAATCCCATCCGAGTTGATCCGGATGGGATTCAATCTGAATCAATTCGAATCCAATCCGGATTAAATTGACTCGTTAGGAGTACTAGTTCAGAGGTATAGGAAACTTCTTTGTTGAGTGCAAGAAAGATATTGAATACTTCTTAAATAGTTTCATTATTGAGTTTATCAAACTCTTCTTAACTGGTATAGATTTTAGTTCACTCAGTAATAATTCTGTTAGCTTCTTTAGCTTAAGTCTGAGAGATATCTAGAGTGAAGGTATTTCTTAGCTATTACTATCAATATTAGTAGTATTGATCTGTCTGATTGTCTGTAGTATTCTTAAAAGAGAGTTATTCATGGGTGGTGAGAAACTGTCTGCTGCTACCAAATTGTAATAAAACTATATACTGTCATGTAGTGGTCGCTGAGTCCTTCAAATATACCAGATTCTCTTCAAGTATATCTTTTAGACTAACTCAAGTTTGTTATAAGCAAGTTCTTATTGGAGTACCTTCCCAAGGTCTTATAGTCCTCAAACTTCTTATCTTTAACTATCTTGTTATCTCTTAGATTGCTTACAAGGAAGTGTACATATTGTACTAAATTGACTGACTTTATTTCAGGGGAAATAAGAGGGGTATTTATACAAAATATAATTCAATAGTTGCTAAGATATAAAGCTAAATATAAATTCCAATAACTAAAATAAAATGCCAGGACAGGAAAAACTACTAAGTTCCAGAGTTGACACTGATGATTGTACAGATTCAGGATGCTGGTATAATTCGGTGTCACATCAGAATACCAGTGCTGACATTATTCAGTATTACATCAAATACTGGTACTGGCATTATTCAGTGTTACATCAAATATCAGTGCTGGCATTATTCAGTATAATAAAGAACTTAGAGCAGAAATTTCAGGATCATGGGGACTTCATTCTCATCATCACTGAAGGAGATGAGATCTGCGAATTCATCATTATCGTTGCATAGGTTGCACATTTCACGTATGTCATGCATTTTGCATGTGTTGTGCATTTCACATGCTTTGATGTCATGTGGGATGATGTCATTGCCAATGACATCATTACATTCAGCAGTGGCAGGAATAAGGAGATCTGGAGCTCTCTAGTCTATGAGGTTCTCTTCCACAAAATAGGGAACAAATGTGGGGTCTTGGGGAGGTCTAATCTGGATGCTTGGGCCTTGGAATACTGAGATCAATCCTTGCAGGAATTAGTCTGGGTTGTCCTGAAGGATAGGATGCCAGAAGTCTTCTACTTCATCACTATTGAGAGTGATAGTGGACTGGGCTTCTGTAGCCACCCTGGCTTCTAGTGCATTGATATGGCAGGATGACAGGTCTCTGAAATCTGAGACTCTAACATACTTCAAGTTGGGGATTGACCATGGTGCATACCTGAAGATCTGATGGATCTTCTTAGCTATCCTCATTTCACATATATCTATGGAAATAGCATCTTGTAGCTCTTGAGTGCTGACCTGTAGGAACTCTCGGCAGAGGAGGTTTCCTATTTTGTACTCCTGCCACATTTGGAGGCATTCAGTAGCAATGGTGATTCTTGTTTCTATTTCATAATAGTAGAGAATATAATGATAAGGATCACCAGTACCCAGATTGACACTAGGAGTCCTTCTTGAGTGGGTCCTCATAGCTCTCCTGATGTCTTAGAACATCCTTTCTTCAACCAAGGTACCTTGGTAGTTCCTTGGCCTTGAGGTTTGGTGAGCAGTAGGCATTTTATTTGTGGTAAGTCTTTGAGCTATTTTGGAATTGGTGGGTCTTATTGGTTGTTGCTACTTCAGTTCCTTGATTCTTCTTTTATATTCCTCGAGATACTATACTATGGTCACAATGACTTACAGTTGATCATCATTGCTCATCTTATATGCTATATGATCTTCTTATGCTCTGATCTGGTAGCTTGTAAGGAAAGACTGTCTCCTGTACTGATATCATCATTCTGGAGTTACTGTTACAATACTAATATTGTAAATAATCAATAGTAACTATTAGCTCTAAGTTCTGAGTTTTTAAGGAAGTGCTGAGTTCCAAATTGTCTAATATAGTAGAGTCCAAATATTACTTTTTGGTCCTAGTTCTGGAAGAGACTATGCTTGTATCTCTTTTTTTTTTTTTTTTTTTTTTTTTTTTTTAATGGACTCATAGTCCTGCGGATTTTTATTGGAAGGGAACCTAGACTATATAGGCCAAAACCCTCCCCCACCACCCACTGAACAATATCCCCCCATTAACCTA
>RBNI01003732.1:0-15309 GCA_003990745.1 Jimgerdemannia flammicorona
CCCCCCCCTAAAATACTAAAATATAATATTTATATAAAACATAATATAAATTATAACTGTAAATAATAATAATAAAGTTCTTTAATATTGCTAAGATAGTGAATATATCATAGAAGTTAGTATGAATATCAATAAAGTAATAGAGTAAAGATAGAGTATAATATATTTATATAACATTGTTTTTACAAAGCTACATAATTGTATGATTTACAGAAAAGGTTATATATATGTCAGAAATCCTAGTATGCTACTGATATGGTCCTGTGTAAACAATGGCGCCTAATTACAAAGAATGAGTTTAAATGGGGTTAGGCCTCCGGAACCATATTTTAATTTGGCAATCAGCAAGCGGTCAAGCATGAAACAAATTACGAATTTCTGACATGAAAGTAAAAGATCTTGGGAATTTATGTATATATTTAATTGTTGTCACAATTGTTTGTCGCCTCGGCCTCCAAATTTCGAACCACGTCTTCTAAAACCACAGCAACGCCATCATCCCAGTTCGACAATGTCACCTCATCAGCGACAGCCAACACATCCGAATGAGCATTCTTGACCGCGACACCCCTGCCCGCCCACGTAATCATCTCGACATCGTTCGGCATGTCTCCGAACGCGATTACCTCTTTCTTATCAACGCCCCATGCTTCGCACAACGCCGCCAACGAGCTCCCCTTGCACACTCCCACCGCCGACACCTCGACGAAGAACACGTTCGACCACGTAATTTTCACCGCGCTCCTCCACTCGTCGCCGTCCAGAATCTTGAGCAGGATATGGTAGAGTTCCTCGGCAGGCAGAGTCGGGTGCAGGACGATGAGCTTCTCGACGGTCGCGTCCGGATCGGAGTCGTTCGCGAACGTCATGGCGTCTTGGATGACGTACGAATGATCGACGAACTGCTTCCGTTTGCTATAGTAACCCGGTTCGCACCGGAATTCGGCGCCGCTCTCGGCGCCAAAGTAAACCCCACCCTCGAGCTCGTGCCGGAGCTTCGCGACCATCGCCCTTACCACCGCCGTCGGGATCGAGTACTTCTTGATGATCTTGCGCTGATGAGCGTCGAAAACGAGGGCGCCGTTGCAGCATAGGGACAGTCCCTGTATACCCGTTTGCTCCACCACAGGGATCATGGCGCGCGACGGACGACCGGACGCCAAGACGATCTTGATGCCGAGGTTCTGCAGGCGATGGAGGACGGCGATGGAGCGCGGCGAGGCCTCGCTGTGGCCCAGCAGGGTACCATCTAGGTCGGAAGCGACCACGCGAATGGGATCAGTAATGGGGCCCATTAGATGTGTAAGGTGTGTGAAGTGTATGAAAGAAAGGGCTATTTGTATCTAGAATAACATCATTAATCATAGCACGTGGTATTTCGATCATCTCGGATAGGTGCGATATACTTATATGTGCCCGGAATCACAAAGGATTGAAATAGAAATTGCTGTCACAAGTAATGAAATGCGTGACGTATTACTGAATTCCATTTTCAGCATGCGCGACAAATTCAGCATGCGCGTCAAAATCGTTTTTCTCATATTTCCCACTATTCTAAACACACATGGACCTCCAAAATAATATTGTTATTGATGCCAATGAACTTGCCGACGATTATGAAGCTCCCTTGATAGAACTCTTTGATGTTTTCAACCAGTTTGTTGATCAGCTTCAAGCCCCGCGTCCCGACCCCAGCCTCGAGCAATTTCTACCTGCTGGTGCAATCCAGGTCATCATCAATGAAGGCCCTCACCATGGCAAACCTTTGGATGGTGCAGAATATTTTGTTCCTGTCAGCTCTGATATCAGCAAATGGATTAAGGATTTCGAACAATCAACTGGTGCATGTTATGTGAAGCACAAAAGTGAAGGACCCTCTGGAAATATTGAATCAAGAGTTGTTTACAAATGTCATAGGAGCAGAACATATGAGAGCAAGTCTGGCAAGGATCCCACCAAGAAGGCGCGAACAGTTCAGAAAGAAAGCAAGAAAGTTGATTGCAAAGCTCAAATCATCATAACAATAACACATGGATCTGGCGAACGTCAAATGAGAATCAAGCTCACTGCTCATACCAATCATACTCCTGGAACCCAAGATGACATTGGAACCTTGAGGCTTTCCAATGAAGTTCGAACATTTATTGCAGATCGCGTGTATGATGGTCTCAATGTCAAGGAAATTACTCAACTCTTCCAGAAGAGAGCACGCGACTTGGATAGATTCTGGCAAAGTTGAAACCAGTGTGATGCTATTTGAATTAGAGATCACCTTGTAACCCCTGATGATATCTACAATATCTGGAAAGAAGTAGTTAGAGAAGGTCAAAAACTATATGATTCAGAAGAACAAAGTCTGGAACTTTGGTAAATTAAACTTACAGAAAGCAGAGATCTTATTTGCACAATTCCTCACTCTGAGGGCAATGGTGAAGATGATATAGGTCAACTTTTTGGCTTCACTATTCCTGCTAGAAAAGAAATTATCTGTCAGCTTACTACAATTCTTCTAGATGCAATATGTATATGATACTAATAAGAAAAAAGATCTTCTCTATACTCTCCTTTCTCTGGATCCCAAAACTGGCAAAGAATATCCTCTTGCCCACCTTATATCCTCTCAAAAGAACACTGTTACTGTCCAATATTGGTTGCAGAACCTCTGTGCCTGACTTCCCCATTGGTCAGGTCCTGCATCATTTTTGGTTAACTGTGATCCTGTACAGATCAAGACACTTTATATTATATTTTCTGAGAGTAGAATATTATTATGCTAGTGGCATATATTGAAAGCTTGGAGGGAGAATCTGAAGAAGGTCTATGTTGAAAAAGCAAGAGTAGTTGGAGAAAAATTGAGTACTGAAGGAAAGACATTATTATGAGAAGAGCTTTGGACTGATCTGAAGGAGTTGATGCAGACTGATGATCCAGAAGATACAGTTGATGATTTAGCATATTTTTTAAATAAGTGGGCAGATGCAACAACCTTTATTACATATTTCAAAAAACAATGATTGAATGAACCAGATGAGCAAGGTCAACTTTATGGCATTGTTGTGACAATATAGATAAAATCATATCAAACAGGTGTTCCTCATACCAATATGGATACTACTAATATGCTTGAATCCTGGCATCACAAACTCAAGTATGAAAGCTTTGATGGCAAGCTAAACCAGCATAGAGATGTTCTTATTTATCAGCTCTATATTATTGAAGATGGAGATGCTCAGCAACAGTGGCAGTTAGCAGAAATGTGAGCAGGAAGAATGATGCCTGCTGAAAGAGAGGCTCAATAGCACAAGCAAAAGGCAAAAGAACTGATAGAGACAATACAAGTAATAACAGTAGGATATTGGAGTGTGGCTTTGGGAACAAGAGCAGGTGTGAGGTATTCAGTTGAATTAGATGCAGAACTTGAAGGACAGCTAGAGCAGCAATTCTCTTACACTTGTTATGATTTTCGATTTCGGCATCTCCCTTGCAAGCACATTTATGCTGTCATATTCCGTCATTTTCCAGCTCCCATCATACAACCAGCAATTCCTTCTGTTCTGGATATACAGTCAAATCAGCAGCAGCAGCAACCTACAGCTGAAGAACTCCATCGTGAGATACAGGAATTAATAGGTAGTCTGCATAATCTGGATGTTGGGAGCTTACAGGTCATTCGAAATCAGATAATACAAACACTCCGAGAGGTTCAGCAGCCTGGGGCAAAGTTTCACATAGGAAATTGGGTCGGAGAAGGAGAAAGAATGAGATTTCCTCCACATATAAATGTAGTGAGACAGAGGAGATGAAATGTTATCAATTTATGAATTTATGTGTATATGGAGGAATCCGAAGATCGGACAGAGGTATAGCGCAGTCATTATATATAGCTATTTGCTTTATTTTACTTTGTTTCTTATTTTTGAACAAGAGAATAAATGTCACTTCATCATATTAAAAAAATAAAATAAAACAAAATAAAAAAAGTAGCACTTAGTTTTGTTTAATTCCATTCAATATGTGTAGAGCGTAATTCCAATCTTTTCGATTTCACAAGTGCGTCAACTTGGGCTTCGCCGCATGACTTCTATCCTGATTGGGACACTTGTGTTTCCGGGCGCATTTAAGGACATGCGTCTTTTGGAAACCGTCGATTGGATACAAGTTATATTGTTGATCGGGGCAGCGATTAAGTGTCTCCCGCGGAAGTTGCGATTCATCATATACAGCGTGGACGAATTTACATACGACGCGGTAACAGAAGAGAATATACAAGCACACAGAAATTCTATGAGAGCTTTGCATAGGTATCGGTTTATTCCATATCTATATCTCAGCAGTAAGCTCAAATCACTATGTCCACCGAAGACCCTAAATCTCATTACAATCGAACGGAGTCGTCGCAAGATACTTTGGCGGTGGCAGTTCCAAATGATCATACGGAGGTGGCGGGTCCATCATCTCGTTTCTGTGCAAGGATGGCGGGCTATTGGCCGTCGCTATCCGTTCGCACGACCGCGATGATCGCGCGCGCCAACGCCTCCGTCTCCACATCGCCGCCATGGGGGTGACGATAAGTAGGATCGCTGCAATCCCGGCCAGGATCGCGATCAGTATCCCATTGTCGAAGTAGTGGGATGTCGTATCTGGCGGGTGGTCGTCGAGTGGCGAAGAATAGGGCGTGGGCCAGGTGTCTTCCAGTCGATCCGGGAGGTACTGTGGCGTCCACGACCAGGTTGCCGTTTCGAGCACAAAAGTGCTGTTTAGTTGTTCGCCCAAGATTGAGTCCGTACCTGTGTATTAAATAGTCGGCGATTTTAATTGCTATGGTACGGAGAGAAGTCGACAAATGAAGATATTCCTGCAAACCATGTATGGAATATGAACCCACCGAAAAGAACAATCATATTGGTTCCGACGAGAATTGCTCTGTAAACGCAAACCTAAGTTAAAGAGGCGTTCTGTTTCGGGTTTGGTGTCGAAGAGAGAGGAAACAAAAGCGACACTTACTGATGGTTCATCAGTATTGGCGGGGGGGGGCCTAGCGCGTTGATCGAGTGCCACGACCAGTCATCGTTGGCATCCAAGATTACCAGAGGGTCCGGGATTGGAACGGAATTCATGGAGGCGAGTTGCCCCGCGCTTCCACCATACACAATGATCTTGTTGTCGGCCGCTGAGGAAGAAAAAAAAAATAGGTCAGGGAATACCCAAAATGAAGCATATGAAAATGCAGGTATGAGTTATTGAATACGAACTCGCAACCGCACTATGGCCGAACCGTGCTGTAGGTAATTTCCCAGAAGTGAACTGGTTGACAAGATTGTGTCAGAGTCGAAGGACGAAAGAAAAGTTAATTCCTCCCCCTCAACCTACTTACAATCTTACTCCAAGCCAGCGAAATCGTATTGAATGCATCCACCTCATTCAACCCACACGGCTCCTGTCCATCCGTTGTCCCGCCCACCACAACCACCATGCCATTTGGCAACAACGTGAACGTCATCATAAACCTCACAGGCGACGCCTCTTGCATCCCATACACCCGTACAATCGGGAAGGCGACTGACTTCGCCGCATCGAACATCTCGACCGCGGCCATTCCAGCATCGTACACAAACATGACCCCGTCCTGAAGGCGCGTCGACCCGGCGACGGAGGCCGGGTACTTGTCGAACCGGTCGCCGCTCGCGTCGACAACAAACAGGAACGTGGCGTCGGCGCCCGTGTCCAAGTAGCAGAGCGGTACGCCCCGGCCATACAGAAAGAGGAAGCGAGAATCGGGTCCGCCCGCGAGGGCCACGTGCGAGGAGCTGTATGGTGCGCTGATATTGCGGAATTGGAAGGGTGGAGAGGCGGTCGACCAGGGGATCGAGATCGGGAGCGTCCAGAGGTCGTGTAGGAGGGAGCCTTGGGAGGAGATACCGCCGTGGATCCAAATACTTGGTGGGGAATGGGTTGGCATATTGATGTGCAGGTACGGCGTATATCAATATTCAATATATTGTTTGAGCGACCTGGCATGGCGAATAGGTAAAGAATAAAAAATAAAAAGTTAACTCACTCGTTTTTTATCAATGTCGTGGAATGGTTCGTCCTAGCTGGAATCGATGCATCGAATGTGTCCGCCATTGAGACCAGTATCCTCGAACGAGCAACAACAGCATCGACACAGGTATTTTATTTGCAATAAAAGGGTTTTTCATGGATGTAAGGAAACCAGTCAGCCAACTGGACGACGCCGAATAATCAACAAAATCCTGATTAGGTTGGCGGCAGTAATGGAATATAATCAATATATCACTCCAGCTCGCTCGTCCCCTCCTTTACATATCTGTATTAGCGCCTGATTCCCTATCAGAGGCTGATGAGTAATTATAATAAATCGATATTTTGGCCCGCCCATCGAGTAATCGTCACAATTCTGTGCTCGGATGACACATTGCGTAGTGGTATATAAGTTGATGTATGGTGGTCTCAACATGTTGACATATTGTTTTTCTTATCTTTAGAACAATGGGTCGTTTGGAATATCTAGAAATCATTTATTGTAGACGTTGGCGTCGCTGTGGATCAATGACACGCCTTCCCTAGCCTTCTCAACCTCCAATAATTGAAGGGCAACGGCACCAAATACCCGGCGGTCACGCTCGCGCCCGCGCTGGCCCAGAACCACGCGCTCGCAAACTCGACTTTTCCGCCGGTGAGGTACAGATCGACAGCGTTCTCGGCGGCCTCCATCGCGAGCATCGATGCGAAGCTCATGCCTATTGCGGTCGAGAACGCCTGTCGGAGGGGGATGCCAAGAGACTTGCGCAGAAGAACGGTCTCGAGGGCGAGTGAGGTTGCGATACCGGCAGTCATGGAGGCGGCCATGCAGGTGAGCGGCGGGAGCGATGGGTGCGCTAGCTGAAGATACCACATCATACTGAAGTCGCCGGTGGTGCAGCCTACGAGGCAACGGAACGTGTTGGCGCGCGTGCGACTCCAAGTCGTTGGGTCAGTCCAGAAGGCAGGGGAGGTAAGGGACAGGGTAGGAGGGGGAGGCATAGTCGCTGTGGTTTCGGTATGGCAGGGATGGGTGGGTTGAGATTGGGCAGATGGGGATTGGCTAGGTGGATTGGAATGGCAGCAGGAGGGTTTCGTTGCTGCAGATGTGGTAGCAGTTGCGCGCGTGAGGATCGAGCGCATGGCTGTCATTTTGTTTTGCCTCAAAAAGTGTAGGATGTATTGCATGGTTTGGTAGGCTCTCCAAGAAGCAAAATTAATTTCACGACTGACACGGCAATTTGTGCGAACATCCAACACGTGACATCGGTCTGGGTTGTCACTTTTTTTTTGTAGCATATTTATTATTGAAAGTGTTGAAATGGTGTGTGAAAAATAAGTGGAAGATGCCATTATTAGCCAACACTGCCTAAATTATAATTATGTCCAACTGGTGTTCCCAGTGATAGCAAAGATCTCACGGGCACTATTAATATCTTTTAAGTCTACAGAGATCCTGCCTGGTTTTTGCAGGAGAAAATTATGTTCTTTTTTTTTTTTTTTTTTTTAATAGTCACATGGACTTCCACTTTATTACTAACCATCTATGATGTATTACTAATACAACTGTACTCCTCACTCAATTTTACTCAGTAGAGCTTTCTCTCTTTTATCATTATTTCAAAACACCACTAGTTCTCCTGTCATCCCAATCTTTCTCTCACTCTTCTTACAGATTGTCTCTACTAATCACTGCTGATATCTCTCACCAGTGCCCCCACCCCTCTACCACCTATTCAATATATCTATCATCAGCTACTCTCATATAGCCACTTTTATCTCTAATGTCAACTATTGTTTCTTCTCAAATACAAAGAGTTAATGTTCTGTCAGCCTGACTCAAATTACCAGTACCTATCCTAGTATCAGTCACTCATCTCCCAACCCCCCCACCAGCTTCCTCTGAAGGTCATCCCACCTCCCTCTTACTACTAATTCTGGTAATTGTACTCCCAACTACACCTCAATCTCTCCAAAAGTCTCCCATTACCTCACACTCCTCCAGCTAATATTCAGGGGTCTGTATCACCTCTCCCTCCTACCTGACATTTAGACACTTCTTATACTCCTAGGTACCTCTTTCTATCAAGTGATCCATCTGATAGTTTAATATAATATTGTACTATAGAACTCTCTACCATATTACCCAGAACTTAGAAGAGATCTATCTAGCTGCCTACTTACCTTACTGCCAAATATGGTTCTACTTCCACTCTTTGCCAATCTCCACTCTCTGCTATGCCTTAGGCCATAGATCTCTCTCATACTCCTGAAGGTACTCTATACTATCCTCTAAGCAGAAATTATCTACTGGCACCCCACTCAATAGTAGGCAGTTCTACCTCTACATCTGGGATCCCCATTTATTCTCCCCCTCATTACTCCTCTATCTGAGATCAATGCAGTGTGCCCCATCAGCCACTTCTCACCAAAATCCCCTATACTACATTCTTTGACTTTTCTCCAAAGCTACCAGAGAGAGAAGATCCCAGTTATACTCTAAGGAGAGAATCAGGTCTCTCACACTCTCTGCATAAGTGAAACCCACTCTCTGCCCCTCAACTCACTCACTTACTTCAATCACCATACTCTCAAGCAGTGAAGCCACTTGAAAAAATCCACCAGACCCAGGTCTCCTCAATCTACTGGCCAGGTCAATATCTTCTAGCTAATCTAGCTCTACCACCCTACTCATATCCAAGTTCTGGCCATCTTCAGCAGATGCTTGATCACCCATACTAGAAAGTCCAAGTGGTACTCTAGATACCACAGCTTAGGTAGCCAGTAGACATTCAACACTGTTATCCTTTCTATCAGAGAAATATAGTATCCACTCTACCCCAAGAGAGTACTTTCCTATACAGCCAATCTCTGCTCCCACCACTCATATGGTAGCAAAGAACCATATACTAAAAAGTAAATCTCCAGATACTGAACAGTCTCTCCCACTAAAACAATTGTTCTAATCACATCTCTGCCTACTATCCCTCCTCCTAGTACTAAGGTCTCACACTTGTACTAGTTGAGCTTGGTACCTGAGTACCCCTCATACTATTCTATGATATCTTTCAGTACTATAATATCTGTAACTAACTCCAGCCTAATTACTATATTATCAGTAAAGGCCCTCACCTTCTAATTAATCCCTAGAATATCCAATCCTCCCACCTTTTGCTATATTCTATCCAAAAGTGACTTCAGGGATAGTATGTACAAAATTGGCAACAGTGAATTCCCTTGCAGCACTCCTCTGCTCAGAGGAAAAGAGACTCCTCTTAGCTCATTCATTATAATTACTGCTTGACTTCCTTTCAGTAGACTGACTAATACTCACTGGACTCTATGGGGGACTCCAATATATCTTAGCATCCTCTCTAGCTATACTCTTCAGATTCCACATCTTTCTCTGGTAACATTCAGGTTACACAATCTTTTGGCAATACTTTCAATGCAGTTTCTGGAGACAAGCTACTAGTTTCATGGTAACCAATGAGCATCCTGAGGTGCATACTGGGCAGGGTGGCCCTGGAGCATTTGAATGGCAGCAAGTGGAGAGAGGCCCTGGCTTGGGGGGAAGCATGAGGGGCCTGCTGGTGGGAGGACATGGTGGAGGAGGAGGCAGAGCTGGAGGTCAAGGATCTGGCAGGGCAAGCTTTACAGAAAAGGTGAAGAGGGGACAGCAGGGAGCCAGACTGGAGAGCTGGCTAAGGGGGGGGAAGGTGCTGGTGAGGGCTTCTAGGCAGCAATCTCATGGGGGTGCCTCTCTGGGGGGCCATAGGGGTGGAGCTGGGGGGGTAGTGGCTGAGGCGGGGACTGCTGATAGAGGTGTGATGGGCAATCTGGAAAAAAATCTAGATGGGACTGCTGATGGTGAGCCGAGCAGTGGAAATGACACGAGGCCTGGGGACCTGGTGGATGGTATAACGGGACTGGCGGTGGCACCATTACTCAAGAAGTTGAGCTCAGAATTTGCAGTCATGATGTGTTTCCAGGGCTTGGCAGTGATGGCAAAAATGGTGCTGGGGCTCATCGCTAAGCAGGTGACAGGAGCAGTATCTGTGAAGTTTTTGAAGAGACTGGAGAGAGTGGAGATGGGTTTTGAGGAGGTGGCACCACTGGAGGAGGCACTGAAGGTTGGATTAGTGGTTGGGGAGGTGTGTGTTCCGATGGCGTATTGCCTGAAGTGGGATCCCAGGGTGGTCCAACTACTGGTGAAAGGAGTACCGACAGTGTCAGCAATGGAGATGAGGAAGAGAGTTGAGGATTTCATGATAGAGTATGGAGAGGTGGTAGATATCAGATTCAGGATCTGGGAAGGGACCTCACTCAGAACTGGCAATGTGGATGTGAGGATTCGGCTGGCTGGGAAAGAAGCTTCTGGGAAGGCGAGGGACTGGCCTTCGACAATGGTCTAGAGAGCGATCCTGTATAAGATGGCAAGGGTGAAGGGTAGTGAGGAGGAGGAGGAGGATTTATTGGAAGCGCTAGAAGAGCTGGGTGGTGCTGTAGAGAGGCAAGTGAAGGCTTGGGAGGCTTTTGTGGAGGCGATGCATTTGGAGGTAGTAGATGGAAAGAGGATTCAAGTGACCAAGAAGCAGTGGGAAAGGGCTCAGGGGCATAAGAGACAGAAGGAGCTGCTGGCCAAGATGGGTGATGGGTCACTGGGAGATGCGAGTAAGGTGAAGGGTGCAGGGGGAGCCGAAGCGAGTATCTGGGCTAGCGAGGGGAAGGGGAAGGACAAGTCGAAGGCAGAGGAGGATATGGTGAAGCGCAGTAAGGACCCGTATGCTGATGGTACACTGGAGGTATGGGAGGAGGACTGGGAGGGCTCTCCTTCCCCTACCCCTCTTATCAGACATGGCCCGGCTTCCCGAAATAGGGTGGTAGAAGATGTGCCAATGCAAGGGGCCCAGAGGGTGCAATTCGGAGTTCCGGAGATGGCATATAGGGGACAGGTGGTGGCGGCAGGCAAGGAGGAACTGGTGGATATCCCAGAGGTATGGGATGAGTCTGCAAGCGCTGGAGCTAATACCACAATGTTGGATGGAGGGAGGCCTGCGACTCTGGGGGAGAAGGCAGTGGGGAACTTACTGTAGATGTGCTGGATGATGAACAACCTGGTGGTGGAAGAGTTGGGGGAGGTGGACTTGCGAGTGATAAGTGATGATCATTGGGCAGGGATAATGCAGGGGGATGGAGTAATGAAGGCATTGAAGGCAGAAATTCTAGCAGTATACCTGGAGGAGGAAGGGTATGAGGTGGATAAGGAGAGGGAGGCAGAGATGGCAGTTGTTGCTGGAGAGAGGGCTGAATACTGCTGGAATAAGCAGCATGGGCTGCAGCTCTGGCAGGAGGCATGTATTGAATACCGAGAGGAGTTCAAGGAGAAAGCAGATGGAGAGATGACTGAACTGCTGGCTGGATTGGAGGCTCAGAGGGCGGAAGAGGAGGAGGTGGCTGTGGAATGTAATCTGGACATAGCACAGGAGGAGATGAGCATGGAGCAGTAGAGATTGGTTAACAGCATAATATTTTACATTATGAACAGTACAACCAATATTTTTTCTTTAAACATAAATGGGTTACGGGGTGCTACTTGATGCAGAAATATTTTTACTTAGATGAAGGGATTGGAGGCTGATCTCTTCCTCTTGCAGGATGTCCAGTGTGAAGATGACTCTGATAGGATGGAATGGACAAAGGAATGGGGAGGTGTAGTGATTTGGAAAGGCAAGGTTGGGATTTTGGTTCGGAAAGGCAGAGGGGAGATACAGGAGGTGAGGAGCTGGGGGGAGAGGCTGGTTTGGGGTGAGTGGATTTGGGCAGGCTGGGAGCTAGTTACAGTCGGCTCCTGCTACTGCCCTGCGGTACAGGGTGAGAGAGTAGATTGGGTGAAAGGCCTACAGGAGAGTGGGATGCTTGTGGAGGCTGGAGTAGATATGCTTGGGGGAGATTTCAATATGGTTCGGGATATACTATTGGATAGAATAGATAGAGGACTGGGTGCTGAGAGCAGGAGTGGAGGACTGGTGGCATGAGAGGAAGTAGGAAGACTAAGTGCACTGGTAGATGCTAGTAGAGAATGCTGGGGGAATAGGAGGGTTTATACACATTGGGCAGGAGATCTGGGGACAAGAATCGACTGGATTTTGATGACCAGCTGCTGGGGCCTAGATGTTTGGAAGTCACTGGAGGTGGAATGGTGTCTATGGTTGGATCACTGGGGGCTTTTAGGACAGGGGTGCTTTGGGGGAAATGGGGATGGGCCTGGACATTGGCGCCTCAATTCCTCTTTATTAAATAACAAGATCCAGTAGGATGAGTGGGCTAAGGACATTCAGCTGAGGGTGGAGACCTGGCAGCAGGAGGGTACCTCAGTTGGGGTTCGGTGGATGAGGATGAAGGAGATGGCCAAGATTTACTGGAGTGAGGCTGGCAAGGAGGCAGGGAAGCAAAGAAGACATAGAGGGCATTGGGCTTCTACTAGATTGGCTAGGCTTCTGGAGGAGTGGGCGAGGATGTCGATGTTGGAGGGTGAAGAAGATTAGAGACTAATGAGAGCGAAAATGGAGGTTGGGGAACTACAACAGGTGCTGTGAGAGAAGGAAGAGGTGAGGGTACAGAGCTTGGCAGTATGGCTCTGCTGGCAAGATCTGGAGGAAGGGGAGAGGCCTTCCAAGTTTCTTACAAGGGCCCTTAGGGCGAGGCGGGTACAGCAACAGTGGGAAGGGGTGTTGGACTCAGATGGTAGAATGGTGTATGGTGTACAGGAAATTCTTGGATCGCTGAAGGAGAGATGGAGTGGATTGTAGAGTGAGGAGGAGGGTGGGGCGGATGCCACTACCATTGAACAAACATTGGAGGATTGGCACCCACCACAAGTCAAGGGGCTAGGCAACCTGGTGATACCTGTACAGGAGGTTGAGATCCACCAGGTTCTTGCTACGACAATGCCAGGTATAGCACCTGGGGAGGATGGTCTGCCCTGGGACTTTTGGAAGCGAATGGTTGGAGTCCCAGGGGTGATGAGAGAGATGACAGAATTGTGCAACCTTATTCTACAGACAGAGAGGTGGGTGGGGGAGCAGGACCTTGGGCTGGTGACGCTGCTTTATAAAAACAAAGAAAGGAGGGAGGATTGGAAGAACTGGTGGCCAATAATGTTGCTCGATATGGACAGAAAGTTGGTGACTAAGGTGGTGGTAGTGAGACTACAGAAGGTGGCCCAACAAGTCATAGGCATTGAGCAGAGGGGATTTGTGGGTGGTTGGCTCATCAGGGATAGCACTGCCTGGGTACATGGAGTTATTGAAGAGACAAGGGCCTGTGGACTGGATGGGCATCTAGTCTTCTTGGACCAGGAGAAGGCGTATGACCGGGTGTGAAGAGTCTGGCTGGCGAAAGTTTTGGATAGAATGGGGGTTCCACCCCAATTCTGGTCAGCAATGGTCAGCCTACTGGAAGGGAGTAGGGCTGTACTTACATATAATGGACATAGAGGGGTAGTGTTCCCCTTGGGTAGGGGGGTACCTCAGGGGGACCCACTGTCCCCCATTTTGTATGCTCTTTCCCTGGAACCTCTCATGGACAGAATTCGGAGGAGGATAGTGGGGCTCTCTGTCTTTGGCATTGGATGGAAAGTTGGGGCCTTTGCGGATGACATGGTGGTGGGCTTGGGTTCGATTGCTGATGTTGAAGAGCTTAAGTCAACTGTAGAGTGGTATGAGGAGAACTCTGGAGCTAAGCTGAATTGGCATAAGTGTGAAACAATAGTACTAGGCAATGGCCTGGTGGGAGGGGAGGTTATAGGAACAATCGTCCCTGCCAGTGAAGTGGTGCAGTACTTAGGCATCTATTTGTCAGTCTATGGGTCAGTTCTGCCCAGGCTTTGGTGGGAGCAGAGGATTGGAATCTGGGAGGAGGCCCTGAGGAGTTGGGGGGGAAGACGATTTTCTCTAGCAGAACAGATCTCAATTTTAAATATCTACTGGATGCCGAAGTTGTGGTACCTGGCGTATCATTTGGACTTCCTAGCCTGGGTGGTGAAGAGACTGATGAAGTTAGCGAAGAGATGGATTTGGGCTGGCAGGCAGAGTCAGATTGGTTGGGAGACCTTGTCCCTTCTGGTGGCAAGGGGTGGTCTTAGGCTGGTCGACTTTCCAAAATGGTTACACTGCTTGAGAGCATGGTGGCTAAAGAGGGCAGTGGAATTGAGAGGAGGTGGCTGGGTTCCTCTGTTACAGAAGATCTGGGAGAGGTGGTCATCGCCAAGGGACTCAACTGGCAATCTCATCTCATTAGTTGGCCTTCAGAACACTATACAACTGTGTTACAAAGGATTTTGGTAGGGGATTGCAGAAGGGGTACACTGCATTGGTATTCATTGGCGGGGGAATGAAGGAGAGGAGAAATGGGACCCAGCTATGTGGAGATGAGATCGTATACTGCTGGGTAGTGCTCCTTTAATTGAGTTCGACATTGAGGATGGAATGGAATGCCAAAGGGGACTGGGCCAGGATCTGTGGCCTAGCGGTTGGCAAGGAGTTGGAATTGGCAAAGAGTGGGACTGGTATGGTGTTTGGACCTGGAGTGCTGTAGTGAAAAAGTAGATGCCGCCGAAGTACTGGGTGGTCTGATGGCACATGCTATGAAGGAATGTTATGTTCAACTTTCACTCGGGGCACCTTGTCATAGGGGGTTGTTTCCACTGTGAGGAGTGCTATAATGTAGGGTAGGAGGGAGGTTATGTACAGATATCTGAACATTGGCTAGGAGAGTGTAAGGTATTGGGGGATTTCTGACGGATAATTGGGAAATATTTGGGGGTACGGTGTAGGGGAGATGAAGTAAGGGGGAGGTGGGAGGACTTGTGGGATAGATTGGTAGGGAGGATAGGGAAGGAGTGGCTTATCTTGGGTTGGGCTTTGGCTATTTGGGTAGGGCTGACCAGTCATTGGCTTTTTGTTTTTGAGGATGAGAGGAGACAGGGCTTGGGGAACTGGTTGCTATGATGGCATAGGCTTATGGAAGACACCTTAACGGGCTGGTGGCTTGGTTGGGGGCTACAGGGTGGTCAGAGATGCTGCTTAGTGGAGAAAATTTGTGGGCAGAGTGGTGGGAGAGTTGGAGTAGTGGGTGAAAGGGTGATTTTTATTCATGAGGAGGTGGGGAGGAGTCCCTCTATGGGGATTAGGTAGTGGGTAGTGATGATGTATACTTATTCATAGACTGGTACTAATAAAGGATGGAGTCCAAGTGACTATAAAA
>RBNI01003733.1:0-15306 GCA_003990745.1 Jimgerdemannia flammicorona
AAAAAAAAGAGACTAGACAGATCTCTGATCCTAGAGTGCTAAAGTAAGGCAGTGACTTTCTCTAAAGTTCTGAGTAGTGTAGTAGTATTTATTGAGGAGAAATATATATTGAACTTTCATTTAGATCACTTAGTAGATAGTAAGCACTTCTAATGTAAAGAGCATTATAATATGAGATAGAAGAGGAGCTATATACAGATATCTGAACATTGACTGAGAGAGTATGAGATACTTAGTGATTTTGGATAGCAGTTGGAAAATGCTTAGAGGTAGTGAGAAGGGAGGATGGTGAGAAAGGTAGATGGGATGATTTGAGAGAGTAATTGATAGGTTATATTGATAATAAGTAGCTAATCATTGAGTGAGTTCTGGTAATATAGGTGAGACTGACTGAATACTAGTTGTATATATTTGAGAAGAAGAGATAGATGAGCATAGAGAAGTATTTAGTAAGATAAGAGAGATTGTTGAGAGATGTTTTATCTGGCTAATAGGTGGGGTGGGGCCCTCAGGGTAGTTATTGCTATCATCTAATAGAGGGAATTTGTAAGTAGAGTAAGGAGAGTGGTTATGATTAATAGTCTAGTGGTCTTTAATTATAAAGAGATAGGGGGTAGCTCTCTGAGAAAGATTGGTTAGAGATGAGATTGCTATATTATATTATAAGTTAGAAGAGTTTTAATAATAAATATCAGAGAGTCCAAGTAACTATAAAAAAAAAAAAAAAAAACATACTAGCATATTTGTCTAAGACTTTTACTAATTTAAAATAATATCCAACATTAAGAATTATATTGTATCCTATGATATCTGCCAAAGATATAAGTCTAGCAATTAGATACTAGCTGATATACTATATCTACTACTAATTTCCATCTATAATTAAGACTACATCAGAATGAACTTTATTATCTAGTTACTAAAAACCAAGAAGAGAAGAGATATAATTATTATCTTCATTAATTGCCTCAGAAAGCAGACCCACTTTATTACAATAACTACTACTATAATAGCATCAGAAATAGTATATGTAGCTATTTATTAATAATATATTTCACTTTTACAGACTACTATCAGTAATCATCTCAGACTAAGATGTGAAATTTACAAGTAACTTTTGGCAAACACTCTTCAAGAGCCTAGATGTATAACTGAAAATATCTATAGCATACTATCTGCAAATAGATGGCTAGACAGAAAGAACTAATCAGACTCTGAAACAGATACTTAGTATCTATTATAGCTATAAATAAAATAATTGGGATAAAAAATCTAATTCTAGCTAAATTTATATATAATAACAGCTCAAGTATAAGTATCAAGATAATGTCATTCTATCTGAACTATGGACAACACTCACAAACTCCTATAGTTGCCACCCAAACTAATATGCTAGTGGTATAAGAAATCACTAATATCATATAAGATAATATTCAGTAAGTACAGAATACTCTTATAGAGATACAAAAAATATAAGTAATATATATTAATAAAAATAGAAGAGAAGTTATCTATGAAAAAGGAGAACAGATATTACTTAGTATCTAGTATCTGACTCTGAGCAATATAGGCTCAAAAAAGAAGCTTAGATCTCACTATATATTAGACCATTCAAGATCCTTAAAAAATATAAATCTGTTGCATATAAGTTAGACCTCCCAGCAATACTAGAAAGAATTCACCCAGTATTTTATATATTTTAACTTTAGCTATATACTCCAAATACCTCCAAAGAGAAAATTGTATCACCTCCAAATTTAATAATTATTGATCAGTAATCAGAATATAAAGAGATCATATCCTGGATCATAAGAATTACTGATTTAGATGAGCTGCCAAGCCCACTTGATACTATCTTATAAAATAGAAAGAATATCTAGAGTATGATACTATCTGAAAAAAAGAAGACAATCTTATATCAAATATAGAAAAAGCAGTAATCTGATATAGATATCTGATATAATGAAAATTCTGATAAAATTTTCAAAAAAAACAGTCATATTCCTAAATATCCCAATGAAGAAAAGTATAAATATCCTGAAATAATCCTATATAGATAACTCACCCCTAATATGAGTATCCAGTAATAATACCAAGAACAAACTAAGAATAAGATTATTACTATTGTTCTTATAGCTATTGAATATCAATGAAATTCTACTAAACTACCTTCTGTTAACATATGAATCTCTAGAGATCTAGATCCAAATAAAGCTCAATAATATCTTAGAAGGATCCAATATTTCCAGACTTTCTACTACTAGCAAGAACTAAAAGAGTATAATGAGATAGAATGTCTTATCTATCAATAAGCTACTCTCAGTATTATCAAATAATAAGCCTATCTTTTTATTAACAACTATATTTATATAGTTATCAAAAGACTCTATATCTTTTTCTGTACCCAATCTCTAAGTTCTTAACTATCTCTATAAAGTATCTTCTGAGAACATTGGTAATCTGAGTGATGATAATAAAGTAATATTGTCTTTTAAGTCATCTAGTATACCACTCTTTAATTTGATAAATATCTAGAATTTAGTACTAAGTCCAATGAGTAGACTCAGATAAAGAAGAGAAAGATATAACAAATTATTATATATACCTATAAGTCACTGAAAATTTCTATAGAAATTTCTATAGAATTTCCAACTAGCAATCATAGTTATCCAAAATAGTATAAATATATAGATATATTTAGTGCATTATATTTAGTTATAGCCTCAAATGTATATAAATACTCTTTATATTGAGTATATTGTAATCTCAGCTTTACTTTCTCTGAATATAAGAATAAAGCAGTATTCTTATTACAAAATCTTCAGATTTAACTTATTAATAATTCTGAGTCTGATCAACTTGAGATATAAGTATGATACTTTCACTAGTATGTACAAGAACTCAAAAGCAATATCTGGACTCTATTTTAACAGATGATAGAAACTCAATGCTTTCTCACAAAAACTCAGAACTTAGGGCCAATAGTTGGTTCAATTATCTACAATATATTAATTCTATTGGTATATAGTTTTATTATACTGAGCAGGTTATATCAGAGGAGTTTCTTATTCCAATAATCTTAGATAAATGCTCCAGACATTTGTATATTTTGAGATAGATAGAGCATTCTTTGATTTTCTCAGAAATGGTATTAATTGTAATAAGGATAGTATCTTATATCTATATATTATCTTCTAGTCTATCATCTACTAGGTTAATTTATAAGTAGAGTCTTGGGTCATTATCTTTCTTAGATTCTTCTTATTCATCTGTAGTGAATTCTTTATATACTTTTCCTAGATAGTGACCTTCTTCTTTTTCTTAAATTACATAAAGCTGATTACCTTAATATGATACTTCTTTTCTCTATAATTAAATTTGAGCATCTGTTGACTAATGTCAATGACTGTATTTATTTCTCTCATCTAATTGGTACTAAGAATTATCTCATAGATAATAGCTTAGTAACTACTGCTTTTTAGATAAAAAAATAAATATATCTGAGAGTAATAATAATAATTCAGACTTCTTCCAGAGGTTGAATATAGGCTCTATCTGTTACTATAATGTTGAGGCTAGATGGTTTATCAATAGGTCACTGGAGGGTATCTAGAAATTTTTAGTAATAATACAAATATCTGCTTCTATTATTAATGAGAACTTTTATCTTTTGTCCTCTAATATTTTATATAGATATATACTGATATATCTTTCTGCTACCTAAACAGTAGTTAGTACTGACTCTTACTATAGGATTAGTACTCAGTCTGTACTAGATCTGATAGTTCTTAGCTATTTATTTTAAACTTCAGTAGATATTAATTATAAGAACTAGAGGAGAGAGACTTCTATCTTAGCTTTCTGGATCTTCTTCTATACTTCATTAAATATATCTCTGGGCATGGTCTTTGGGGTGTACTTCTTTTTGAGTATTGGAATTACTGATTCTTGTTCCTCTTATTTTATTTCTTTATCTTCAGATCTAGGTAGTGATTTATTTTTTTTGGGAGTAAAGGATAAGAGAGAGTGAGGAGATGTATTAATCTGATTCTCAGCTTTTTTTTCTTGAATAATTCTTCTTTTTGATCTTCTGACTAATCTGTCTTCATTTATCTTTCTTTTCTCTACAGGATAGACTATTTTTCTAAAGATAATTTTAGTAGAGTATAGATTGAGATTACTATAGTCTTCACTATTACTCTTCTTATAATCTTAAATAGAGTGAGCTTTAGTCTTCTTATACTGGGTTGTGTTCTTTCAGTTTAGTAGTTCAAAGTCTCTTCAGTCACTTCTTCTATTATTATATTCTATAATATAGTATTTAAGCTATCTATAGTTATAGTATTGAACTTAAGTCTTATTATATATAAGATAAATAGCTTCTGTCTTCTCAAGATGAGTAACTTCTGTTTTCCTAGAGTGAGTAGCTTCTATTATCTCAATGAGAGTAGTTCTGATTTTCTCAGAATATATAGTCTATGTTATTTTACAGATAGTTCTAATTTTTATATATAGTGAGTTTTTTAATTTTTCCAATCAATTGGTTTAGTTTAGAGCTAAGGTCTTAGATTTCATTCTTGTCTTTTTATTTTTATTTTTTTGTAGATTCCTTCTTTCTTAGATTTCTCTGGAGAATTTCTTAAAGAGTCTTAATCAAGAGGTCCTTTTTGTCTTTTTTATTATTATTATTTTAAGTGATTTCTTGCTTGATATCAAAACATCCTTGAGCTATATCTACTTATT
Organism: Jimgerdemannia flammicorona; assembly: GCA_003990745.1. Taxonomy (NCBI): domain Eukaryota; kingdom Fungi; phylum Mucoromycota; class Endogonomycetes; order Endogonales; family Endogonaceae; genus Jimgerdemannia; species Jimgerdemannia flammicorona. Next base: position 4,744 of record RBNI01003733.1, read on the forward strand.
CATTAGGTCTCTTGATACCAAGAGTGTGAATATACTGGGCAATATTGAGAGAGATTCTATTTATAAAGATTATTAGACCCAATGATATTTTAATTAGTAGTACTGAATCTAGTAGTATATATTCTCTTCTAAATTCTTATAAAGAATGCTTATAGAGATTCTATAAGATTCATCTTTATATTTATAATAATTCTTAAGATTTATAGTGAGTTTCAGTTTCTGTATACTTCTCAATAAGTTAGTAAGAGATAGTCTTATATTGGTCTATATATATAGTAGTTTACAGTGACTAAGACTTGTCCTAGATTAGAGTTATATTCTGATATAGATTTCTTTAGCTAACTCTCTTAGTTATATATATATATATCTTGAAGATAGCTATTTGCCTTCAGAGTGAAAGATTCTTCAGAGCCATAATTTCTTTAATTATATTTAGGAATTCTCTTATATCTTCTTTTAGATATCTTATAAATATACTATTATTTTATAATCACTATCTTCTAGTTCTTTCTTAGATTCTGAATCTATTTCTATTACTATTTCTATAAGTATATTAAGCCTGATTAAGCTACTGAAAGTTGAAGGATAGATACTTGGTCTCTGAAATATAGATACAATTCTTGATATTCTTAAGACTACTAGGCTTAAAGAATTGGCTAGTCTAGATAAAGGTGAGATGGGTGAAACTTTTAAGAGAAATTAGATAATGTAATCTTTAAGTTCTTATATAGGTTTGTTAAAATTTTAAATAAAATTATCTGTATTGTCTAATTGGTTGGACTGAGATAATTCTCTTAGTAGTAAATCTATTAGTATTTTAAAAGTATTATGAGCTATAAACTTAATAATTAGGCTGGCAATAATAGAGAATTCTATATAGTACTGGCTTTCTCTTAGAATTTTTCTGATAGTGGATAGTTGGTTAATCTTGAGATAATTACTTCTTTTTCTATCTAAATATTACTGATGATTCATTTTTCTATAATAGTAGAGATTAGTATTATATCAAATATATTCAGTTTGTCTATTAGGTTCTATAAGCTAAAAAGTTATATAGATTTCAAATGTCTTCTTAGTTAAGTCTCTAAATATAATATATCAGCTTAATAAAAATAAATTATAAGGTTTGATTAGCTATATAGATTGGCTTGAACTCTTAGTTACTTTGTCAAAAAGTAACAAAATGTTCAAGTTCTTCTAATTTATTATAATATAGACAATTTTAGTAATTTTCTTAATAGATACAGATTCTGTATAACTGTAACAAAACTAGTACTCAGAATGAATTGAATTGAATCAAATTTGCCTCCAATTTATGATCCTCAATTTGATTTAAATAAAACTATATATTAATATAATTAATATATTTCAGATAATCTAGAGTAGACTATCAGCTCTAGTTTCTAAGTAAGAAGTACTAAGTTCCAAATACCTATTACTGAGATATAATCTAAGTATCACTTTTGGGATCTTATACTAGATAGAGATACTGTACTTATATTTTAAGTAGATTAGTCTTAGAATTATTAATAAGTTAGATTTAAGGATTCTTTAATAAGAATAATTCTTTATTCTTAAGAGAAGAAAGCAGAGCTGAGGTTATAATACAGTGTCTTCCAAAACTGTAACAATGATTCTATTAATTATATATTTAATTTATTTAAATTATATTCTTATAAATATATAAATATCAATTAATTATATATTGTACCTATATTCTAGGTAATCTTAATTGTCACAGTTTTACTCTGATTAGGTTAATTTTCCGATCATAATGCAATTTCTAAAAAAGGTTGAGCATTGTTACAGTTTTGTTGCAGTCATTGTCTAAATGACAGATTCCCCCCTAGAGTGTCCAGTAGTTGAAATATACCCATGAAAATTCGCACAGTTGTCCTTTAAGTATCCCACCATATGCCCATACTTTTTTTCTCCTTAATTTATATCGAAAAAAAAAAAACAAATTATGAAAGAAATCAGTATTGACCTTTGAAATATCATCATTAATCAAGTGAATTCAGATCTATCTGCCTGTAAGATAGATGAAAACATGGGCATTAGTCTCATGACGGTCAGTCAACTTAGAAAAGAATATTGTACAGATGTTGGTTTGTCCAAAGGAGGTCATCTGAGCCTATTAATAACTCATAATAAATTATGGATTATATATATATCAAGTGATATCTACCAAGTCAGATACTGCCTCTATAATTTCCAAAGACCTTAGAAACAATGGCTGAGCATCTGTTAGTGGTCAGACTGTCTGCTAAGTCCTGAAAAATGCTAGGTTGAAGACTGTAACCAAGCAGAAAAGATCAAGATTATTACAATACTATATCAAAGCTTGGTTTGCCTTTGCCCAGAAGTATAAAGACTGGACTGATGATGACTGAAAATGTGTCATATTCTCTGATAAGACCAAGATTAACCACCTAGAATCAGATGGATGGATATGGGTATGGAAGAAGTCTGGTGAGAGACTTACTGATCATCTAGTAGACAGAATAGTAAAATTTGGTAGCAGATTGCTCATGCTTTGGGGCTGTATAATGTATGATGGACTCAGATTTGTATGTTGGATTGATGACAAGATGAATGCAGATCTGTATACCAGTATCCTAGATAATAAATTACAGCAAACATTCAAATATTATGATATTGATCTTGAAACAATAATATTCCAATAAGATAATGATTCTAAGTATATGTCTAAGAAGGCATGTGAATGGTTCAATAACTATTCAATTGAACTACTTGACTGGCCTGTGCAATCCCCAGACCTTAATCCAATTGAACACCTCTAGCATCATCTCAAACAAAAGCTAAATGGATATAAAGAGGCACTGAAGGGGATAATAGAACTTTGAGAGCATGTCAAAAAGGAGTGGAATGCCATTCCTGTGAGCATATTTTTTTTTTTTTTTTTTTTTTATAGTCACTTGGACTCCATCTTTATTACTAGTCTATGATTGAGTATACAATATCTCCACCTACTATTCAATCCCCATAGGGGAGCCCCTCCCCACTCTTTCACGAATAAAGATTACTCTCTCACCAATGACTCCAACTCTCCCACTGCTCTGTCCACAGATTATCTCTACTAAGTGGCACCTCTGACCCCCCTGCAGCCCACAACCAAGCCACCAGCCTGTCAAGGTGTCTTCCATAAGACTCTGCCACCATGCCAACTGACTCTCCAAGCTCTATCACCTCCTATCCTCAAAAACAAATAGCCAATGACCAGCCAGCCCAACCCAAATAGCCAATATCCAACTTAAGGTAATCCACTCCTTTCCTACTCCTCCTACCAATCGATCCCTCAAGTCCTCCCACCTCCCCCGTACTTCATCTCTCCTACGCCTCACCCCCAAGTAGTCCCCAATGGCTTGCCAAAAGTCTCCCAACACCTCGCACTCTCCTAGCCAATGTTCTGGCATCTGTGCAAAGTCCCCTTCCTGCTCTACATTGTGGTACTCCTCACAGTCAAAGCAACCCTCTATGATAAGGTGCCCTGAGTGGAAGTTGAGCATTATATTCCTCCTCAGCATGTGCCACCAGACCACCCAGTACTTCAGTGGCATCCATTTTCATACTGCAGCACTCCAGATCCAAACACCATGCTAGTCCCACTCTTTTCCAATTCCAACTCCTTGTCAACTGCTAGACCACAGATCCTGGCCTGGTCCCCTCTGGCATTCTATTCCATTACCAACATCGAACTCAAGTAATGGCATGCTGCCCAGCAGTATACCATCCCATCTCTACATTGCCAGGTCCCAAGCCTCCTCTCCCTTATTCCCCTGCCAGTGAATACCAATATAGTGTGCCCCCTCTACTATCCACCACCAGAAATCTCTATATCACAATTGTGCAGTGTTTTGAAGTCCAACCAATGAGAGAAGATCACCAGTTGAGCCTCTCGGTGATGACCACCTCTCCCAGACCTTCTGCATCAGGGGAACCCAACCTCCTCCTCACAACTCCACTGCCCTCTTAAGCCACCATGCTCTCAAGCAGTATAGTCATTTGGGAAAGTCCATCAGTCTAAGACCACCTCTTGCCACTGGTAGGGACAAGGTCTCCCAACCAATCTGGCTCTGTCTGCTAGCCCAAATCCATCCCTTGGCTACCTTCACTAATCTCTTCACCACCCAGGCCGGGAAGTCCAGATGATAAGCCAAATACCACAGCTTTGGCAGCCAATATACATTCAAAATTGAGACCTGTCCTACTAGAGAAAAGTGTCTTTCCCCCCAGTCCTCCTCCCAAATTCCAATTTGCTGCTCTCACCAAAGCCTAGGCAGAACTGACCCATAGACTGACAAATAGATGCCCAAGTACTGCACTGCCTCACTGGTGGGGACAATTGTTTCTATAACTTCTCCTCCCACCAGGCCATTGCCTAGCACCATTGTTTCACACTTGTGCCAATTCAGCTTCACCCCAGAGTTCTCCTCATACCACTCCACTGTCTTTTTGAGCTCCTCAACATCAGCAATCGATCCCAAACCAACCACCATGTTATCCGCAAAGGCCCCAACTTTCCACCCAATGCCATAGATAGAGAACCTCACTATCTTTTGCCTAATTCTGTCCATTAGGGGTTTCAGGGAAAGAGTATACAAGATGGGGGACAGTGGGTCCCCCTGGGGCACCCCCCTATCCAGAGGGAATGCTACCTCTCTATGCCCATTATATATGAGTGCAGCCCTACTCCCTTCCAGTAGGCTGATCATTGCTGACTGAAATTGGTTCAGAACCCCCATTCTATCCAATACTTTCACCAGTCAGACTTGTCACACCCAGTCATAAGCCTTCTCCTGGTCTAAGAAGACTAGTCACCCATCTAGTCCACAGGCTCTAGCCCCTTCAATAACTCCATATACCCAGGCTGTACCATCTCTAATGAGTCGACCACTCACAAATCCCCTCTGCTCAATCCCTATAACTTGCTGGGCTACCTTCTGTAGTCTTGTGATCACCACCTTAGTCACCAACTTTCTGTCCATATCTAGTAACATTATCGGCTGCCAGTTCTTCCAATCCTCTCACCTTCCTTTGTTCTTATAAAGCAGCATCACCAGCCCAAGATCCTGCTCTCCCACCCATCTCCCTGTCTACAATATAGAGTCGCACAATGCCATCACCTCTTCCATCACACCTGGGACTCTAACCATTCGCTTCCAGATGTCCCAGGGTAGACCATCCTCTCCAGGTGCTGTACCTGAGGCTATCATGGCAAGAACCTGGTGAATCTCATCCTCCTTTACAGGCATCACCAGGTCACCTAGTCTTGTAACTTGTGGTGGGTGCCAATCCTCCAATGTTCAGTCAATGGCAGTAGCATCCACCCCACCCTCCTCCTTACTCCACAATCTACTCTATCACTCCTTCAGTGATCCAAGAATATCCTATACACCATGCACTAGTATATCATCCAAATCAAGTACCCCCTCCCACCATTGCTGTATCCTTCTTGCCCTAAGAGTCCTCATGAGAAACTTGGAAGGCCTCTCCCCTTCCTCCAGCCCCTGCTAATGAAGCTATGCCACCAAGCTCTGTACCCTTGCCTCTTCCTCTTCCCACAGCACCTGTTGTAGTTCCCCAACTTCTATCTTCACCCTCATTACTCTCCAATCTTCTTCTCCCTCCACCATTGCCAGTCTTGCCTACTCCTCCAGAAGCCTAGTCAATCTAGTAGAAGCCCAGTGTACTCTCTGCCGTCACTGCTTCCCTGCCACCTTACCAACCTCTCTCCAGTACATCCTGGCCATCTCTTTCATCCTCATCCACCAAACCCCAATCGAGGCACCTTCCTGCTGCCAGTTCTCCACCCTTAGCTGAATGTCTTTAGCCCACTCCTCCTACCGGGACTCATCATCTAACAAGGAGGAATTTAGGCACCAATGTCCAGGCCCATCCCCACTTCCCCCAAAGCACCCCTGTCCCAACAGGCCTCAGTGATCCGACCATAGACACTATTCCACCTCCAGCGACTTCCAAACATCTCGGCCCCAACAGTTAGCTATCAGAACCCAGTCGATCCTTGTTCCCAGGCCTCTAGCCCAATGTGTATATACCCTCCTATCCCCCCAGTATTCCCTACCAGCATCTACCAGTACTTCTAGTCTTTTGACTTCCTCCCACATCGCCAGCCCCCCACTCCTACTCTCAGCACCCTGTCCTCCATCAGTTCTATCCATCTGTACATCCCGAACCATATTGAAATCTCCCCCAAGCATATCCACTCCAGTCTCTGCCAGGATCCCACTCTCCTGAAGACCCTTCACCCAATCTACACATTCCTCCCTTATGGTAGGGCAGTAACATGAGCCAACTGTAACTGGCTCCCAGCCTGCATGAATCCATTTACCTCAGACCAGCCTCTCCCCCCAGCTCCTCACATCTCTTATCTCCCCTATGCCTTTCCAAACCAGAATCCCAACCTTGCTATTCCAAATCACCATGCCACTCCATTCCTTTGTCCATTCTATCCTATCAGAGTCATCCTCACACCTGACATCCTGCAAGAGGAAGAGATCAGCCTCCAATCCCTTCAGCCAAATAAAAATGTTCCTATGTCTAATTGTACCCTGTAGCCCATTCATGTTCATAGAAAAAATATTGGTTGTTCTGTTTATAATGAAATACTATTTGTTATCAGTCGATCTCTACTGCTCCATGCTCATCTCCTCCTATGCTGTGTCCAGATTATATTCTGCCATCACCTCCTCCTCTTCAGCCCTCTGAGCCTCCAATCCAGCCAACAGCTCATTTATCTCCCCATCCACCTTTTCCTCAAACTTCTCCCAGTACTCAATGCAAGCCTTCTGCCAAAGCTGCAATCCATGATGCTTGTTCCAACAGTACTCAGCCCTCTCCCTAGCAATGACCACCATCTCTGCCTCTCACTCCTTATCCACCTCATACCCTTTCTCCTCCAGATACACTACAAGAATTTCCGCCTTCAGTGCCATCATCACTCCATCCCCCTGCAAAATCCGTGCCCAGTGCTCATCACCCATCACTCACAAGTCCACCTCCCCCAACTCTTCTGCCACCAGATTATTCATCATCCTGCACATCCAAAGTAGGTTCCCCACCTCCTTCCCTCCAGAGGTCGCCAGCCTCCCTCCATCCAGCATTGTGGTGTCAGCTCCAGCACTCGCTGCCTCATCTCACACCTCTGGGATATCCACCAGTTCCTCCTCCCTGGCTGCCACTATATGTCCCCCGTCTATCACCTCTGGAATGCTAAATTTCACCTGATGAGTCCCCAGCATTGTCACATCCTCCACTGCCTTGTTTCTGGAAGCTGGGCCTTGCTTGATAAGAGGAGAAGGAGTGGGGGAATCCTCCCAGACCTCATCCCAAACCTCCAAGGTACTATCAGCATATGGGTCAATAATCTTCACCTCCTTCGCCTTCCCTGTCTCCTCCCCAGCATTCCCACTCCTCTTGCCAGCCCAGACACTCACTTTGGCCCCTTCCACACCCATCATCTTGCTCATATCCTCCTGTGGTCTGGTCCCCAGTTTAGCCAGCAGATCCTTCTGTCTCTTATGCTCCTGAGCCCTTTCCCACTGTACCTTGTCCACTCGAATCCTTTTTCCATCCACCACCTCCAGGTGCATCAACTCCATGAAGGTCTTCCAAGCCTTTGCTTGCCACTCCACAGTACCATCCAATTCTTTCAGCACTTCCAATAAATCCTCTTTCTCCTCTTTACTTCCTTTCACCCTCATCACCTTGCACAAGATCGCTCCCCAGACTATCACCGAAGGCCAGTCCCTCACCTTCCCAGTAGCTTCTTTCCCAGCCAGCTAAATCCTCACATCCACGTCCCCAGTCCTGAGTGAGGTCCCTTCCCAGACCCTGAATCTGATATCTACTACCTTTCTATACTCTGCCATGATATCCTCAACTCTCTTTCTTGTCTCCATCACTGTCACTGTGGGCACTCCTTTCATCAGCAGTTGGACCATCCTTGGGTCCCATTTCAGACACCTCATCATTGGAACACACACCTCCCCAACCACCAACCCAATCTTCAATACCTCCTCCAGTGGTTCAGCCTTCTCAAAGCCCACCTCTACACCCTCCAGTCCCTTCAAAAACTTCACTGATGCAGCTCCTGTCATCTGCTTAGCGATAAGCCCCAGCACCATTTTTACTGTCACCACTAAGCCCCAGAAGCACAGTGTAACTATGAATACTAAGATCGATTTTTTGAGTAATAGGGCCACCGCCAGGCCCATTATGCCATCTGCCAAATCTCCTTGTCTTCCAAGCCTCAGCTGCTCAGTCTTGCCAACAGCTGTCACATCTGGATTTTTTTTCAGATTAGCAGTCCCGTCACCATCAGCAGTCACACTCCCCCCAGTTGCTACTCCCCCAGCTCCACTGCCCCCCTTTCCAAGGGCTACTCCACCACACACCACCACCTTCTCAGTCTCCTTGCCCCTCCTCAGCCAGCCCTCTAGCCCTGATGCCTGCTGCCTCTCCTTCACCATCTCTGCAAAGCTCACTCTCCCAGACCCTTATCCGCCACCAATACCTCCACCTCTTCTGTGTCCTCCTGCCAGCAGCCCCCTCATACCCCCCCCCAGGCCCAGGCCCCTCCCCACCTACTGCCAGTTGAAAGCACTTGGGCCGCTCTGCCCAGTATGCACCTCAGGTTGCCTGTCAGTCACTATGTTGTTAGTCTCTTTTCTCCAAAAACGATATTGTAAGTATCTTCCAAAGGTTGTGTAACCTGAATGGTACCAGAGAAAGAGTATGTTCCTGTGAGCATATGTATAGATTTCATAAAGAGTATGCCTAGGCATATAAATACAGTATTTAAAGCCAAGGAAATGTACATGAAGTACTAAAAAAAAATAAAGAAGTCCAAATTTAATATTGGTAATAAAACTGTAACAATGTGGTCCCCTTTTATAAAATTTATTTGTAATATAAAAATCAACTTAATCAGCATAAAACTGTAATAATTAAGATTACCTAGGATATAGATACAATATATAATTAATTGATATTTTTATATATATAAGAATATAATTTAAATAAATCAAATATATAATTAATAGAATTATTGTTACAGTTTTGAAAGACACTGTATACTCAATATAGAGAGTATTATACAGATTAAAGCTATGACTAAATATAATATACTAGATATATCTATATATAGTATATATGTAACTACTATATTGAAATTTTCTTTAAAAATTCCATTATAATTAGTAGTAGCTTATTACTATATATAATGAACTATTATATTCTTTCTTTCTTTAATAGAACTTATTTGTTTAATTTTATACTAAACTCTAAATATTTGTCAAATTAGAGGGCTATAAACTAAACTACTTAAAAGATGATATCACTTTAATATTTATCTATCAGATTGGTAATGTTTCTAGGAGATATTTTATTAAAATGATCAAAAACTTAAGGTTATATATAAAAAAGAATATATAGTCTTTTTGCAATAATATAGATATAGTTGTTAATAAAAAGGCAGAATAACTATTTAGTCTTACTGAGAGTAGTCTGTTGATAGATGATTCATTCTATTTTGAAGTATTTCTTCAGTTCTTATTAGTAGCAGAAGACTTGAAAGTATTGGATCCTTCTGAGATATTTTGGACTTTATTTAAATCTGGGTTTTCAGAAATTTATATATTGACTGAGAGAAGTTTAGTAAAGATTTATTAATATTCAATAGCTATAAAGATGACTATAGCAATCTTGTTCTTAGTCTATTCTCAGTATTGTTATTAGTTATTCATATTGTAGATGAGTTATCTATATAATGTTTAAGAGTATATAAACTTATCTTATTAGAGATATATATAACTATTCTTTGGAAATTTTATTGTAATTTCTATTATATTATATATTTATATTAAATTATTACTTCTTTTGTATTTGGTAGGAGATTATCTTCTTCTTTTTTAGATAGTATCATATTTAGAGTAATATTTCTATTTTATCAGATAGTATTGAGTAGGCTTAGTAGCTTATCTAAATTTTTAGTTCTTATAATCTAAGATATAATTAACTTTATATTCTTATTGTTAATTAATAATAATTGAGTCTAGAGATAGTATAGTTCTTCTATCAAAAATATTTAGAATATATAGTTGAAGCTAAAATATATAGAATATTAAATGAATTTATTCAATAATTGCTGAGAGGTCTAGCTTATATAGTGACAGCCAAAAGTGTACCAATGTTCAGTTTTTATTAATATTTAATTATATTATAATCCCAATATAAAATATTTTAAATCTGAATTTTAACCATTAATAGACTAGTGTCTGAGCTTTTGAATAGTGTATATTTTATTTTATTTGGATGATTATGGATATTAATATAACCATTTTAAGTTAAATTATCCATTGGTACACTTTTGACCCTTTTCAGTATATAAACCTTTTTTTTTTTTTAGTGCATACATTTTACATGCTATTGATATCCAAATTTTCACCATTATTGTTTCAGACATTCTTTACAACTCTACAGTGTTTCGCACAATATCAATTTAGTTCTGTTATTCTAATT
>RBNI01003734.1:0-15305 GCA_003990745.1 Jimgerdemannia flammicorona
ACCACCTGCCTACAGAGAGTGGCTGCGAGCAGAACTCAAGGAAATGGAAGAAGCTGGAATCATCAAGCAAGCTATCAGCCCCTGGGCCTCACCCATTGTCCTAGCCCCAAAGAAAGGAAGCAAGCCTGAAGAGTTTACACCGAGACTCTGTATTGACTATAGGAAGCTCAATGCCATCACCAAGAAGGATAGGCAGCCCTTGCCGAATATTCAAGAAATCCTTACCACCCTTGGAAGCAAAGCCAAATACTACACCACCTTGGATCTGTTCTCAGGCTTCTATCAGATCAGTCTCACTCAAGATGCCAGTGAGAAATCAGCCTTCATCATACCTGATGCCACCTATATCTACCTGCGAATGCCATTTGGAATGTGCAATGCCCCAGCAAGTTTCCAGTGAATGATGAATAGAGTCTTTGGTAATGAGATTGGAAAATAGCTCTTTGTCTATATTGATGATGTGATCATCTTCAGCAACACTGCATGGGAACATGTCAATCACATACAGCTAGTCCTCAAGAGGCTCAAGGAGCATGGCCTCTACATCAAGCCCAAGAAATATAAGTTTGCTGCTCAAGAAATTGCCTACCTAGGACACCTCATCAACCAGACTGGAATCCACACAGATCCCATGAAGATTGAGGCTGTTGCAGCCTACCTGAGACCCAGAACAACCACAGAAGTCCACGCCTTCCTTGGACTGGCCAGCTACTACAGAAGATTCATCAAAGGATACTCCAACATTGCAGCACCTATCTACAAGCTACTGAAGAAGGAGACCAAATTCGAATGGACCAAGGAGTGCCAAAAAACCTTCAATGAACTCAAGACCAGATTGACCCAAGCACCCATCCTCAGAAGACCAGACTGGAACCTAGAATTCATCCTGCAGACAGATGCAAGTGCAGTAGAACTTGGAGCAGTCCTAGCTCAGAAGAAAGATAGACATGAATATGTCATCTCCTATGCAAGCCAAGGTACCCGTGGAGCAGAACAGAACTACGAGTCATACAAGCTTGAATGCTTAGCAGTAGTCTGGGTAGTAGACAAGTTCCACTACTACCTAGCTGGGAAACACTTCACTATTCAAACAGACCATTTCGCTCTTGCCTGGCTATTCCACACTCTGAACCCCAAAGGAATATATGCCAGATAGATCTACAGGCTGCAAGAGTATGACTGTACTGTCAAGCACCACTCAGGAAAGACCAACACCAATGCCAATGCACTCTCAAGGACACCCCGAAACACCCCCATCAAGACCATTCAACATGAATAAGGAGCTATACTATGGATTAATCAGCTATCTTGGGCAGTGGAAGATGCCCAACCACCTCGAACCCTGGACAATTACCATTATCAACCAGACTTGGAAACAGTTTGAATTAGACAACACTACACTCAGAAAAAGAGAAAAGCTAGTAATACCCGAATACAAGAAGTATCAAGTAATGAAGGAAGTATATGAGCAAGGACACTTAGGAGGAACCAACACATACGACAAGGCAAGAAGAACCATGTGGTGGCCCAAGATGGAAGAAGACCTGCACCAATTTGTCAAAGGGTGTGACAAGTGCCAAAAACAGAAACAAGATCAGCAAGACCAGGCACCTGGGTCATCAAAAATTGAGCCTATCCCCTTCCACCACATCGCAATGGATATCATTGGACCACTACCAGTAACACTATCAGGAAACCGCTATATTATAGTTATCGTAGACCTCTTCACCAAATAGATAGAGGTAGGAGCATTACAAGAAGCCAACACCCTCTCTATAGCTGACTTCTTGCATCGAGAAATCATCTGCTGCTACAAGACACCAAAGCAAATCACCACAGACCACAGCACGGAATTTGTCAATAGATTCCATGAAATAATATATCAGAAATACAAGATCCAGCACATCAAGACCACTGCATACCACCCTCAAGGAAATGGACAGACAGAAAGAACCAACAAGACCCTCAAGAATATCCTAGCAAAGATCTCAGAGACATATGAGAATTGGGATAACTATCTCCCAACTGCCCTCTCTGTCTTATGAGATATACGGTCACAGAGCACACATTTTACCCCAAGAGAGCTGCTCTTCAGAGAAGAAGATTCTGATGGAACCTCAGCCACAAATCTAGACCTAACTTGGAGACAGGTTGATGCAGAAATCCGGAGACTATACCAAATCAGGAAGAAGGCCGAAGATTACATCACCAAGTTATAAGCACTGATAAGGAAGAATGCAGAAAAGAATCACAAGGCCCTAGAACCCATCTGAATTGGAGAAAAGGTTCTACTGTATCGAAATATAGTAGAAGCCTCATGGTCACGAAAACTGGAGCCCAAATGGGAAGGACCCTTCTACATGCAAGATATCAAGGGAACTACCTTCTGGCTTAGAAAAATCTCAGGGACCATACTGCCTACTACGGTACACAGGAACAGACTCAAGAAGTACTACAAACCTATATAAGAGAAGCAAAATGTGATGACCGCCCGTGAGGTTCTAGTCCACGAATCATAACAGCATGTCCCATGACCAGCAGGCTATCTGTCTGGACCATTCTCTAAGAGATACAGCACTGGTAGCTACTCATCCATGAGACTTTCTCAGTCAGAGGAGTTTGAACCATCAACTGATTGGTCAAGATCAGAATCAGGCCCTTGCTCTATATAAAGGGAGCGATCCTTCACCATCATACCAAAATACAAAGGGAAGACGCCAGCCCATAAATACCACTTTTCGGCCCCTTGCCAGAGGTTATGAGATCAGCAAATTTTTCAGGACTGGACCAATGAATAAGGATGCTCAAGAAGATCCTTATTCAGGAAGAAGATGTAACAGTGACCCCAGAATGATGACATCAGCACAGGAGACAGCCTTTCCTTACAAAGCCACTAGATTGGAGCATAAGAAGATCATATGGCATATAAGATGAGCAATAATGACCAACTGTGAGTCATTGTGACTACAGCATAAGCATCCTGAAGAATATAAAAGAAGGACCAAGGAACCACAGTAGCAGCAACCAACAAGAACCACCAATCCCAAAATAGCTCAAAGACTTACCACAAATGAAATGCCTGCCGCCCACCAAACCTCAAGGTCAAGGAACCACCAAGGTACCTCAGTTGAAGAAAGGATGTTCCAAGACATCAGAAGAGCCATGAGGACCTGCTCAAGAAGGACTCCTAGTGTCAACCTGGGAACTGCAGACCCCTATCACTTTATCCTCTACCGTCGTGAAATGGAAACAAGGATCACTATTGCTACTGAATGCCTCCAAATGTGGCAGGAGTATGAAATAGGAAACCTCCTCTGCCAGGAGTTCCCACAGGCCAGCACCTAAGAGCTACGAGATGCTACCCCCATGGACATACATGAAATGAGGATAGCTAAGAAGATCCATCAGATCTTCAGGCATGCACTATGGTTGATCCCCAACTTGGAGTATATTAGAGTCTCAGATTTCAGAGACCTGTCATCCCACCATATCAATGTACTAGAAGCCAGGATGGCTACAGAAGCCCAGTCCACTATCACCCTCAACAGCAAAGAAGTAGAAGACTTCTGGCACCCCATCCTCCAAGACAACCCAGACCAATTCCTGCAAGGATTGATCTCAGTATTCCAAGGCCCAAGCATCCGAGTTAGATCTCCCCAAGACCCCACATTTGTCCCCTATTTTGTGGAAGAGAACCTCATAGACTGGAGAGCTCCAGATCTTATTCCCGATTTTCCCACCACTGTCGAACGTGATGACGTCATCAATGACATCATCCTGTGTGACTTCGACATACGCGAGATGCGCGACATACCTGAAGCACGCGAAGTATGCGAAATGTGTGACCTGCATGATGAATTCGTGGATCTCATCTCCTTCAGTGATGATGATGATGATGATGATGAAGCCCCCATGATCCTGAACTTTCTGCTCTAAGTTCTTTGTTACACTGGATAATGCCAGCACTGGTATCCTGAGGTGACGCGAAATTGTTCCAGCACTGGTATTCTCATGTAACACTGGATAATGCCAGTACTGGCATTTTGTTGTGATATCAAATAATGCCAGCCTTGGAACTTGGTAGTTTTAGTTATTGGAATTTATATTTAGCTTTATATCTTAGCAACCATTGAATTATATTTTGTATAAATACCCCTCTTATTTCCTCTGAAATAAAGACAGTTCCGATTTCACTTACACACACTTCCTTGCAAGCAATCTAAGAGATAACAAGATAGTTAAAGATAAGAAGTTTGAGGACTATAAGACCTTAGGAAGGCACTCCAATAAGAACTTGCTTATAACAACTTGAGTTAGTCTAAGAGATATACCTTGAAGAGAATCTGGCATATTTGAAGGACTCAGCGACTACTACGTGATACTATATTCTAGTATTTTATTTAGTTATTGAAATTTATATTTAGCTTTATAACTTAGCAAACATTGAATTATATTGTGTATAAATATCTCTCTTATTTCCTTTGAAATAAAGTCAGTTCTAGTTTACTTATTCTCAATTCTATGCAAGCAATCTAAAAGATAACAAGACAGTTTAAAAATAAGAAGTTTGAGAACTATAAGATCTTGGGAAGGCACTCTAATAAGAACTTGCTTATAACAAACTTATAGTTAGTCTAAGAGATATACCTTAAAAAGAATCTGATATATTTGAAGGACTTAGCAACTACTACATAACAGTAAATATAATAATACATATAATACATTTCATTTCTACATATAATATAGATTTAGGTTTTGCAGGCTCTTATTTATTTCCAGTGCTTTGACTAGTATGCAGACTCTCTCCTTACCAATATCATTATCTACAAAGGAGTACATATAATGTATATATAAGTATAGTTATTAACTAGAATACTAAATAGATAGATGAAAAAAATATAATACACTTCATTTATAAATATTATAGAGATTTAGATATATACTGTATAGATTCAGGTCTTACAGATTTATATTTATTTTCATTACTTTAGCTAGTATACTGGCTTCTATAATACTAATATCACTACCTATAAAAATATATAAAAAGTTAAATATAACTAACAGTTAGAAATTGATAAATAGATAATATAGTTTTATTTAATATATTATGATGAGCAAATATTATAGTATAGCTAGATGATATACAAACCAATATCCAGTATAGTTACTCTCTTATACTACTTACTATATAAATAACTAGCATACTAAAATAGGCTAAATTTTATTCTTACTTATGAATACTGTTTCTATCTATAAATACTATTTTTACTTATAAATAACAGATTATACTACCTTACTGTATACTTTATAATTAGCTATATAATAGTCATAACTATATAAAATATCCTAGTAATAAGAGTAAATAAACCTCAGTTTGAAAGTTCTAAAGCAAAAGACAAGTCTACCTAATCTACTTTAAGAGATATATCTATCAAAAGCTATCTAATTTAGGAAGATTATAATACTTAAGAGAAATATCTATTCTATAATTACTATTTAAGAGATTGTAAGCTTTCTGGCCTCTTTCTCCACTACTTTACTGGTTACAAGATTTGATAGGCAACTTCTGAGTCTACTTTCTACAACTTATACTCTCTCTACCTCAGATTGGTTTACTGTATCTATTGCAGAGCAGTGGGAGAGAGACAATGGTAATATATTGCCTCTTTATTGATCTAATCAGTATCTTCTCTACTTTTTTACAGTTTCTAGTGTCTTTGGCTATATCTGGTGTAACAGTTCTAGTTTGTTTAAGAGGAAGCAGCTAAATCTAAAAGTTCTAGTTAGCCTAAAGTAGCTCAAAGAGATACTTAAAGGTTTAAGTATTCTTGAAGAATTTCTGAGAGAAAATATTCTGAGCTTTATTCAGACAGAGAATAAGGATATTTATATATGATCTGAAAGAAAGATCTGGAAGGATCTTGGAAAGAAAGAAAAATGCCAAGAAAATAGATTCTCAGCAAAGTTGATTAATACTATTCTACAATATTCCAAAAGGTTCCATAACTAGCTAAGATAAGATACTTGATATCAAGGAAAGACAAGAATGTTCTAATGGTATTTGGGTGCCAAGAGAAGGTTTCTAAGTAAGTAGAAGGTGACAGAACATAGTAGAATGTTTAAGAAATGACAGGAAAAGACTAACTAAAAGACACAAAAATGTACTAAGACTAAATATATGACTGTGAAATTATTACATCTGGAGTATACTCATTTTGGTGTGGTACTTTTTTTCTTTTATTATTATTAACAAGATATCATCTGGAGTATTATAAACTATGTATGGAGTCAGCTAACCTTAGATATCAAGTACCAGTATAGGTTATCTACAGGTCTCTGGTATCTATAGTGGGGCCCTCTGAGCTTTGGTAAGCTTTCTGGTGAGCATAGTTCTGATATAAGTAACTGCTTTTCAGATAGAGTTAGGATGAGAAGAAAGATAGCCATCATAGATAAGAAAAAGAGCAATTATGGTAAATCAGTAGGGTATTAAGCTAGAGACAGTCATTAGGGCTGGGGCAGGTACTGTATCAGTGGAGTCTTCTGATTAGTATAGTGTAGTTAGATAGTAGGTATTACTTATATAATTTGTAGGATTGAATCTCAGTTATTGTAGGGATTGGGGGGGTCTGAGGCTAACTATTTTAGATATTTTGGCTGCACTCAACTAGAGTAGTGGGGTATTAGAAATCTTCTCCTATCTTACATATAAGTTCTCTACTTATCTTATCTGGGAGAACCAGACTCTATCTACTATTCTGTACTTTAATGGAGATTTTTCTTTACCTATTACTCTCTTTGGAGTAGTGAGAGCTATGCAAATTAGCTTAGGTGTGGTCTTGTACATATGTTGGGGTTTTGGGTATATGCCCAAAGTATGTATCTATTGCTCCCTGGTAATAGGAAGAGTATAGTGCACAGAATGAGGTATAGGCAACTTTGTTCTACTATACCTGGTATAATTGAGCTGCTAGACAATAGCTAGCCTAGGTTTAATAAGAGTATAGTGCTCAGTGGGTAGTGGGAGAGGGTTTCAGCCTATATAGTCTAGATTCTCTTTTAATAAAATCCATGGGACCTCAGGTCTATTAAAAAAAAAAAAAAAAAAAAAAGAGATTGTGAGCTTTCTTTTCTACTCTGGTCTATATTTCAATATAAAGAAGTCTATTGAAAAGAACAGTCTACTATTTCTTATCTCAAAGCCAGTCAGTTAGATATACCTTTATAGTGAATCTATTTATATAAATAAAGTAAGAAATTTACTAATTTTAATCTACTTATCTGATTAAGTCAGAAGAGAAATTTATTATATTTTAGTATGCTTATCAGACTAAGCCAAAAGAGAAATTTATTATATATATATATATTGATATACTTACCAGACTAAGTCTAAAAATTACTATTATCTATTATTTGAAAAATTTGCCAAAATCTACTATGTTATACAAAATCTATACTATTTAAGAAGTCTGCTAAATTTACCATATTATACAGAACTATGTCTAATTAGAAAACTGCTAAAATTATTTATATTATATACTATCTAAACTTATACCAGAAACTATTAAATATTTTATTACTTTTTAACAAAATAACTAGAGGCTTAAGCCAATCTACATAGCTACTAAACCTTATAATTTATTTTTATTGAGCTAGTATATTATATTTGAGAGCTCAACTAGAAAGATTTTCTTCAAATCTATATGACTTTTTAGCTTATAAAAACTCAATGGCCAAACTAAATATATTTGATATAGAATCAATCTCTATCACTATAAGAGAATAAATTATTAATAGCATTTAGATAAGAAGAGAAATAATTATCTCAAGACTTACTAACTATCTAGTATTAGAAAGATCCTAGTTAGAAACTAGTTTCATATAAAACTCTCTATTACTATTAGTCCAGTTACTAAGATTATAGCTTATAAATATCCCAGAAGTACTAACAGACTTACTACCAAGAGATCTGATCCAGTCAGATCAATCAGATAATATAGAAAATCTTATTCAAAATTTTGACAAACTTGTATAAGAACTCAAAGATCATATTGCTAGATTTTTATTCTTTTTAGAAGTTCTATCTATCTCACCCTTACTTAAATCAACAGATTCTCCAAGCCTAATATCTTCAAGAATACTAAGAAGTATCTCAGTACTCTAAAGACCAAGTATATATTTTTTAACTCTATTAACTCTCAGTAGCTCAATTAGACTTAGTATATCTATAATAAGTGAAACAGACTTAAGAACTAAAGAAGAACCAGAAGACAGTAATGTTGAAATAAAAGTACTACTATTTATATTTGCAAGATATCTAGAAGAATACTCAAGGAAATTTCTAGATATATACTCTTAAAGAGATTACAGGCTTGAAAGACCTTGCTCTCAGAAGATAAATTATAGTCTTCAAGATACAACTGAGAGAGCCAGTTAAAGGAATTTTCACTAGAATATCAAATGATCTAAACTCTAATCTAGGACAATCTATAGCTAATGTACACTACTATGTAGATCAGTATGAAGCTATCTCCTATTGACTCGTTGAAAAGTATATAGAAATCAAAACTCACTACAAAGCCCAAGAATCCATTATAGATATAAAGATAAATCTTAGAGAATCTCTATAAGATTAGAGATTACTAAATCATATTTTCTATATTATTTAAAAAGTCACAATCTTGATAATACTTAAAAAGCCATCAAATATTTAGAACATAAATTAGCCACATACTTAGCCACTGTATAGTATATAAATATTCTCAGAATTGTGAGTGAATTCAAAACAGTTTGGTAAAAAAAAAAAAAAAAAAAAAAAAAAAAAAAAAAAAAAAAAACAAGTATTTCTGATAACAGATCTTCAGATATATCCCTTTTCATACTTCAGCCTCAGACTCTGGGTCAAAGAAGACAAGAATTCAAGATAAAGAAATCCGACGTAATTCCCAAGTTAAGCGTTACCTATGTTACAATATATATTTTCTGAAATCTTATTGAGCCACGAAAATATTTTATTTGTGAAATATTCTATACTACTGGCGTTATATCATATTCTTATCACAGTTTTGTTACAGCATCGATTTACGAGTGTTTGTATACATCGATCCATTAAAATTAAAATTAAATTTAAAAAGGTTGAGCAAATTCATACAGATAGTTTAATAGATGCACAAAAAAAAAAAAAAAAAAAAAATTTGTGCGACGTTCGTGGGTGGTTCCGGACTACGATCGTGATTCGTATATACATTTTACACATTACATAGTCATGTGCCCAAGCATTAATGGAATTAACAATCTATAACGATCACACATAGAAATTGCTGCACAAGTAAATGCTATAAACCTCAACTGTTCAAATATTTTATGGGTGGTGTTTTGGGATAAATTTTGAGATGTATCAAATACATACCTCTGCGACTCAGCATATTGCGTTTGGGTACAGTTCGGATCGGCTTGACTCGGTCATCCGCGGACTAATAATTTTTGCCAAAAGTGGCTCGCGCGCGAGGTGACACTGCCAAACCTGGACTCCGCTCTAGGTGGCATGTCGTCCGTTCTTTTCAGTCCAATTTTAAACCACCTTTGACGGGAGGCCAAAGATCAACGAAATCTGCAAAAACCTGTAACCCGAAATCCACCCTAGAAATCTAACCTGCCCTTTGCCGTCAACTGCGACGCCTGCTTTTTTCTTAAATAAAAACTTGCGTTGTTCTTTTAATTAATATCTCCTTATTCTGTTTGTATTTTTATTATTATTTTATCATTAAGTATAAATATGTAATAAATAAAAAAATAAAAAAACTGGTTTTATGATTAAACTTAAATTTATGCAGGAAAAAAATGCCGGCATTTTCTCATTAATTATCGAATGTGTCCGATCTTGATGCCAGCCCTGTCACACTCTCGGTCAAAATCGGGACCCAAGATAGCATATTATTTTTCCGTCCACGTCCAGGCTGTGCCACCAGTTCCGAAAGCTGAAGAGGTTACAATGTGGTGCACTTCCGATAAAAATAGATCGTAACGTGCCCATAGACATGGTCATGGCTTTTAATTTTGTGTTCACCAAGAATTGCTGGAAAGACACATGACCTCGCAGATTTCCTTCTCGTGGTTCGAGGCATATATGCATGAATGATGACACTTATAGATTTGGTATATTACCCAAGCGACATTTAAGTTTGACGGTTCAAACCTGGGTTTCTAGTAAGCCCGTTTGTTCATCTTCCCACTCCTCTAGTGGTTTTTTACCACCAGCTCGAGACAGCCTCGAACCCAACAGCCCAACAGATGGATGTCGAATGTTTTGGATGCTCTGATCCACCACTAGCAGCGGGCTCTTATGCCACCATCATCACAGCATGGTTTCCGATCGCCTTTGGCATCCTCAGCGTTAGCATAATCGGCCGAAAGGCATTCTCCAACTACAACAGGCTTCGCGGCAGCTGTTTCGTAATGAGCGTCGTGACGGTCGTATTATGCGTCGCGAACGTCCTGCGCATTTCGTCGACGATCCACTCGCCCGAATTCGCCATACTCAGAGGCCTGTGCATTCTCTTGTATACGGATCTTATGGTCGCCATCACGCTCAACCTGGGCAGAAAATTCTACATCCGAGATGGCTGCGTCAACAACTTGTACATCCTCACTATCGCGGCGACCGTACTGTTCAATATCATACATATTCTCGGCACAACCCTGTCGTTTATAGGAATCATCGACGGGCCGGCCGGCGTCTTCTCCACGGTAGCGCGTGTGTCATGGCCCGTCGTTTTGCTCTTTGCGTATTTGTACGCCTTCTTCCCGGTGATCGGTGCCAAGACAGGCGAGGATAATATACCTTCAGCTGTTGTGGCAGTAGGAGTTTGGTGAGTTAGAAGGCTGTTTCTGGCTTTGAATGCTGTGTTTGTTATCATTTGTCATGATCTTTCTAATACCATATGGAAATTACAGGTACCTGGTGGGAATGAGCTTTATTCTCCTTTTAGAGACAATTGTTATGGTGATTCCTCTCGCGGACGGGCCTTGGCAAATAAACAAGGACTTGGATATCAGAACAGTCGCCATCTCGGCGTTTCTCAGGTAAGGTATCCAATAACACATGTCTTCATTCATTACTTCGACGCTTTCTGATTTTGCTCACTTCACTATCTCTCACTCCCCCCATCTACCTCATTTCTCCAGGCTAGCGTTGCTAGATTTTTATTGTTTCCCTCTCCCCAACGTGGTCATCACGGCCATCATTTCCAAATTCTTCCCCAACTCTCCGGCGACAGCGATCGACTGTGCGAATCGCCGCTCGGCCCCTAACGTCGCATTCGACCGTTTTGAGATGCATTTGGGCCTAGCCATCAAGCTGACGGACGAAGAGCAGGTATCAGTCACCTCCAAGACCTACATCAATTCTGGGAACAGGGGCAGCCTGTAAAATGGTCATATGGGAGACTCATCCATAAGACGGAACTCAAACGATAATATGACTACGTAATCTAGAAAAGTGTATATTATATTGTACAAGTAGTTCAGCTAGATAACAACATACTTTTGATCGAACCAATGTAAATAGCACGTACATATTTATATATACATATACGTGCGCCTTGAGGCGCAATATCACGACAAGTTTAATGGGTGGTAGCTATGAATCATCCCTACTGGTCTGAACACTGAAAACGTGCGATTACATCTTTGGAAAATGTAAATAATATTGCTTTCAGAGTTAAAGTTCAATAAAAATATACCAGTTTCACCCGGTGGTAAAGACGTCATCCTCACACAATAAAGTCACGGTGCATCAGCGTGATATATTTTTTTTAGTTTTATTTTTTTCCATGCGACGGATGCTAGCTCCGCACAAATATCTATCAAGAGTACAGTTTGACACGAGACCATCAAATGACGCGGAAATCGCCACCGTGTTACAGAAAAGGAACTAATGTGCCAACTATCTACAAAGTCACAAGCCTCACCCCACCGACCATAATCTCTTTGCGATGTTCACGTTGTAATTATTGGCTCGCATCTGACGTGCATGCAGCACATCGCCGACAGTACTTCACAAATTATAAAATGCTCAATTTAAAGTTTGCGAGATATCGTCTAGAGATTTCGCATCGCTACGCCACCGTGCAGATTCTGGCAGTCCATAGCAAACACGATTGGGATCGGACAATGGACGAATTAGCTGTCGTGTAGACGGACTGCCGAATATTCCCAAAGCCGAGATGGCAAATATATTTTACAAACGCTCCGTCAATCTGTGAGCCCAACGCCTGATAACACACCACCGACACGACACTCCACAAACAGGCTATCAGGGCCAAAGCTGGGGAGAGGTCCTTGGCCATTTGAAGGGGTCCCACAGATTTACCAGGTATTGTACTTTGCTGATATAACTATCGTTTGAGCAGATCGGCCGGCTCAAAGGGCCTGAGGCGCAACATTGACACCAAGCGGGTTGAAAGCGCGATATAGTGTTCGATTATTTTTGTTCCTCAGTCAAGCGGAATAAGATCCGTGACGATGGGAACCCAAAAAATACTCGAGGCTGCCGGTGGCTACCACACCACTCATAAACACACCACCCAAACTGTCTTTCTTGGAAGTTTCTAGAAATGCATTTTGATTTGATTTGTACAGCTAGCTAGCTATTACACGAGCCCATTGTAATTATGTTGTTGTGTTTGTTTGCGTGCGAGGTAGACAGGTATACACAGTTGAGGAAAAGAGCAAAAGAACTGATGAAGAAAACAAAAGGCGGGGAGAAATTCATTGTATCCGAGAAGAATGGCGACGGATGACTTTACGCCACTGCAACCTTGGGCGCGGCGGCGAGGACCTCTGCGGTGGCCTGGTCGGCGTAGGTGGAGAAATTCTCATTGAACATTTGGGCGACAGCGTTGAGCGAGTCTTGGAACTCGCTCGGGCTGCCCTGCCAGGCCTTGCGTGGATGCAACAGCTCATCGGGGACGCCCGTGGCGCTCGTGGGGATCTGAAGGCCAAAGACCTCGAACGTTTCGTAATTGGCGTTGGCGAGCTCGCCGCTGTGGATCGCGTCCAGAATCGCGCGCGTGTACTTGAGGGGGCAGCGCTGCGAAAGGGAAGGGAGGGAAGGAGGTGAGTGGAGTTATTTGGAGTATAAGAGGAGCAAGGTGTAAAGAGAACACTTAACATACCTTGGCGGTGCCAGCCTTGCCACCAACCCAGCCAGTGTTGATGAGCCAGGCGTCGGCCTTGTGGTTCTGGATCTTCTCGGCGAGCATGGAGGCGTACTTCTGCGGGTGGAGGACCAAGAAGGGAGCGCCGAAGCACGCGGAGAAGGTAGCCTGGGGCTCGACGACGCCATCCTCGGTACCGGGGATCTTGGTGGTGTAACCGGAGATGAAGTGGTACATGACCTGAGCGGAGGTGAGCTTTGATACGGGCGGGAGCACACCAAACGCGTCACAAGTGAGCAGGATGATGTTCTTGGGGTGACCGCCGAGGCAGGGGAGCTTGGCGTTGGGGATGAAGTTGATGGGATAGGCACAGCGGGTGTTCTCTGTGAGGCCGTCATCGGTGTAGTCAACGACGCGGGTATCCTCATCGAGGACGACGTTCTCGAGGACGGAGCCGAAGCGGATGGCGTTGAAAATGTCGGGCTCCTTCTCGGCCGAGAGGTCGATGCACTTAGCGTAGCACCCGCCCTCGATGTTGAAGATACCCGTATCAGACCAGCAGTGCTCGTCATCGCCGATCAACCCGCGGTTCGGGTCCGCAGAGAGGGTGGTCTTGCCCGTGCCAGAGAGACCGAAGAAGAGAGAGACATCGCCGTTGGGTCCCTCGTTAGCGGAAGAGTGGAGAGAAAGGACGCCGGCCTTTGGCATCAGGTAGTGCATGACGGTGAAGACCTAGGGTTTTGAGGGGTGTGTGTGAGGTCATTGCTTCTAAATCATAAAGGTTTCACCCCATAGTTTGCAAACCCGCCATTTCGTCCACTTCACCCAGCGCATTCCCAAACCTTTGTTACTTACCCCCTTCTTCATCTCACCAGCGTACTCAGAACCGAGGATGACCATCTCGTGACGCTTGAAGTTGATGGCGACAGAGGTGGTAGAGGTCATGCCGGTGGTGTATCGGTTGGCAGGGAAGGAGCCGGCGTTGAAGATGGTGAAGTCTGGGGTGCCGAAATCCTCAAGCTCCTCTTCGGTGGGACGGATAAGCATGTTGTGCATGAAGAGGATGTGGTAGGCGCGGGAGGCAACAACACGGATCTTCTTGCGATACTTGGGGTCCCACCCGGCGAAGCCGTCAAAGACGTACAGGCGCTCGGTCGTATTCAGGTAATCCACCGCGCGCTCGCGGTTGATCATGAAGACGCGCTCGGAGATCTTGGTGTTGACGGGGCCCCACTATATATATAAATATATTTAGAAGGGTTAAGCGTATGTAGGAGAGCCCAATTTCATCACGATATAGCGAACAGTCCAAGCAACCACCATGTATTCCCTTCTACGAGGCAGGTCAAAGCTCTACGAAGTAGATCAAGATGAAATAAGCGGCTTACCCAGATATCATCCTTAGAGGTCTCCTCCTCGACGATGCGCTTGTCCTTGGGGGACCTGCCGGTCTTCTTGCCCGAGTAGGAGCAAAGAGCGCCAGCGGAGGAGACGACAGTTCCGGCCTCGTGGGTGAGGGCCTCCTCGTAGAGGACAGGGACAGAGGGGTTGCGTTTGATAATGACGCGGTCATAGTCGATACCGGCAACGTCGTGGAGCTCCTCTTCGACCTTGGTGTGGGGAGTCAAGGGCCTTGGAGATCCGGGGCGATAGGGGGTGAAAGTCGGAGGCATGGCTGATCTTGTTTTGTGAGATGGGGCTGTGCGAGGAGCTTTTGACGAGAAGGGACAGAATGATTTCAACGAGACGGAGGGCCGGTGGAGGGGGGTATTTATGGCGGAGCGGACAATGCAGAGAGCGGCCAGGGTTGGGCGTGACTGCCTCATTTGGAAATGGATGGCTTGGACGGCGTCCTTCGGAACACCCTTGCCACCCCTGATTGGCTCTACCCATTCTCGCCCCGACCCCCGGCCTGTTTGCCAATCACACACTTTTCTACACAGAGCACAACTTTGCAATCCTCTATCACCCTCCACCCTCCGACTCACCCTCTGACTCTCCACCCTCTCCACCCTCTCCACCCTCCCCACTCTTCCCCATCTTTCCCATCCCCCCCACCCTCCCCACCCTTCCCACCCTTCCCACCCCTCCCACCCTGCCCCCCACCCTCCCCCCCACCCCTTCCCTAACAACTTCGCCATGAGCCTG
>RBNI01003735.1:0-15305 GCA_003990745.1 Jimgerdemannia flammicorona
AAAAAAAAAAAAAAGCAAGCTAAGAGAATTCTCTCTAAGACTCTATATAGACTATAGAAAACTTAATAAGATTACTAAAAAAGATTACAACTACTATCTCTTATTAGCAATATCTTGATATTATTAAAAGATATAATATAATACTATACTATCTTGAATTTGTACTCAGGATTCTATCAAATCAGCCTTATAAAGAAAGCTAATAAAAAGTCAGCATTTATTACTCTAAATAAAATCTATGTCTACCTGTGAATATCATTCAGAATATAAGTAAGCTTCTAGAGAATAATGAATAAAATTATCTATAAATAATATAGAAAAATAAATAATAGTATATATATAGATGATATAATTAACTTCAGTAAGATAGCTAAGAAATATCTGAACTATATCAACTAAATCTTATATAAATTGAGAGAATATAGTCTATTCATCAAGCTCAAGAAGTGTAAGTATATAGAAATCATAATCTCCTACTTTGGACATATTATCAATTAGACTGAAATCTATATAGACCTTATTAAGATTTAAGTAGTAGCAGTCTACCTAAGATCTACTATAGTTACTGAAGCTCAAGCCTTTATAGAACTTACTACTATTATTAGAGATTTATCAAATAATTCTTTAATATTATGGGCCCTATCTATAAACTTTTTAAGAAGGATACTAAGTTTAAATAAACTAGTAGATAATAATAAGCTTTTGATTAACTCAAAATCAAATTGACCTAAGTATCTATTCTGAGAAGACCTAACTAATCTCAAAAGTTCATCTTATAAACAAATGTGAGTTTAGTTATACTAGGAGCTATCCTTATGTAAAAGAAGAATAAAGTCAAATATATAATTATATATCTCAGCTGAAAACTTAAAGAGGAGAAAGAGAATATGAATCCTATAAGTTAGAGTATCTTTCAGTCATCTGAGCTATAGAAATGTTCTACTACTATCTTGCTGGAAAATACTTCACTATTCTAACAAACTACTTAGCCCTTACTTAGTTGTTAACTATAAGTAAATCTAAGGAAATATTTATCAGATTGATTATGAAGCTATAAGTCTATAATATAACCATCATGTACTATCTAGGAAGGATCAATACCAATACAGATATCCTCTTACAGATACTTAGAAGAACCTACAATTAGCAAAAAAGTTATAAATTAGGAACTTTACTATAGAATTATTACATATCTAGAATAGTGAAAGATATCCCAATATCTAGAAGAATGGATACAAATGATTATTAATAGAATCTAGAAGTAATTCAAACTCAATAAAGAAATATTAAAGAAAGAAAAGCTACTAGTTATATATATTATAGTATAAGAAGAAATAAGCAATAAAGTTAGTATATAAACTTGGCTATCTAGGAGAAATAAAATTTATAATAAGTAAGAAGAACAATATTATAATTAGAGATAAAGAAATATATCAGATAATTTGTTAAGATATGTACAAATGCTAGAAATAGAAATAAGATTAATAAAATCAGCTATTAGAATTAGTAGATATAGAATCAGTACTATTTGTTTATATAGAAATGAATATAATTAGTTCACTATCTATGATATTGATTGATAACTAATATCTCATTGTTACTGTAGACCTCTTTATAAAATAGATAGAAGTAGAACTTCTTAAAGAAACCAATATACAGTTAATTACTAAATTTTTTTACAGAGAAATCATCTGCTGATTCAAGATTTTAAAGTAATTAATAGATAGAAAAATAGAATTTATAAATCAGTTCTTTGAGATTCTCTATAAGATATATAATATTTAATACATTTGAACTATAGCTTATTAATCTTAAGAAAATAGATAGACAGAAAGGACCAATAAGACTCTTAAAAACATTATTGATAAAATCTGCAATAATTATAAAATTAGAACTACTCTCTGTCAATAGTACTATCTACTCTCTAGAATATATAATTATAAAGTACTTATTTTATTTTTCAGAAATTACTGTTTAGAGAAGAAAGTTCTAAAGAAAACTTATCATCTAATAGAGATGTAGTATGGAAATGAGTAGATACTGAGATATAGAGATTATACTAAATAAGATAGAAGGCTGAGAATTATATAACTTATAGAAATAGTCAAGGATTAAGACTGGAAGATAATGTAGGCCAATAATATACTGAAGAACTCTAGTGAAAAAAGTGAGAAAGATTCTCTCTCTATATTATCTACCAGATCAAGAACAGAACATTTAAAGCTATTATTGATATAGAGGTAGAAGAATATCTCTTAAGTATGAAAGCCATAGACCACCTAGGTTGAGAAATCAAAGAAGCTATGAAATTGGAATTTATTATAATAGATAGTACAAGAGCTATCTTCTGAGAAAGATCTGAAATGTCTCTATCAAGTTTAGAGAAATAATTATTCTAGTAGATATGATTATGATAAATACTACCAACTATAACTTTTTTATTAGCAATCAGTAACTTTATAAGACCAGAGTAATAATTGATATAAATGCTCAGAAAATATAGATTATCTACTGAGAACAAAAGATGAGAATCAAGAAACAAGTATATGTATCTTTAGGATACAAGTATATCTTCAGGGTATAAGTATTCCTTGATAGTATAAAATTTGTCCTAATTTAATATATCAGACTATTTATATAATAGAGTAGTAAAGAGGTAATTATGTGAGGTATTTTATATATTATCTGACTATATTATAATATTTACTCATTATAATAAATACTAATATAGATGTTTTGAGATTTATAATATATTAGAATATAATTATTAAATTTTCTATTAATAAGATTTATAATAAAGTACTGAGATCTGCTATTTTATTTTTTATTTTATTTTTTCCATGAGAACTAGGCCCCTTTATTGACTAATCTATGGTCCTCATACTACACCAGTAGCCCCAACCCAATTTCACACCAATCTACTCCACCCCAACACACTCTCTCCCCCCACCCCCACCCTCTTAAAAACTACCAGATTGTTAACCACCTCAATCCACCCACCACTCCTCTTGATCTGCTATTTTATTTATTGAGCTCAATATTAACCTCTATCAGTATTTACTAACTTGTACTATTTTCTCTCTACCTCAGTCATCACTTAGTACTAAAGCTTATTTCTCTGCGCCACACTCACAACACTATCTATACCGCTCACCACCGCAGGCATTGACTTCATGCTTCTCACCTTTGAACCTAATGCCAGCCGCCAAACGTTGGTTAAATTCTTTAAGTCGTTGGTCGCGGTGTTCCAATCCATTCAAGTCAAGGTTGGGGAAGAACATCCAGTTATTGAAACTGATGTTGGTGGTGTGGACCTGGCGATCGACACAAGACCTATGCCATGCCTTCTTACCCTGGATGAAGCTCAGGAATGACCGAGAACGCTGTTTTATTGCACAAGGTATTTTATTATTAAGGGATTATCTCGCATCAACGTTTCTGGATAACCCATATAATTCGTAACGTATAAATTTTTCTTACCTCTTTCCTATTGATTATCAGGATCCTGTCATCCTCGATACTTAGGACAAAGGATGGAGGCGGAAACCGAAGGCGATCTAAGTAGAGAATGCGGCCACTGTTCACTTGCTCGTCATTCACCAGTTCGAGACGAACCCCACTCGGGAACGATTGCCTGTCGATAAATTCTCGCTTACACTAGTCTAAATAAAAATATTAATGTTGCTTAATATTTTGGTAGTTTTTGTTCGAAATCTTCAATCGGGCGTGCGACCCCTGGAATTTTTTTTTTTTTTTTTTTCTATATGGCTATAATATGGAGTTGTCATCAAAAGAATATATATTTAGAATATTTTTCCAACTGAGATTAATAGTAATATTCATTACTAACAATGTCCGTAACACTCGATATACTTGCATTTCAATTATTTCTTCCTCAAGGCATTAAAAATATTTATATGACTTAAGGGGATACATAAACTGATCGTAAATGCACCACTTGCTTCTGCGAAGCCCTCCCGCATCTGTCATGAACTTCGGATATCGCTCACGGTATACTAATGACGAGATTTGCTAAGGTTCGTACGGAATCAAACCGTCTCCGACTCCTCTCATCAGTGAATGCAAGATGTCGATAGCGGCACTTAATTCACCGCATGACGTCACGAAGTGGCGCACTAATGGTGACATCATTGTCCTTTTGTTATTGTCATCCATCAACTACACTCTGAATCATGCCTACCAAGAGTACACGCAAGTCGAACTCTCACCAGTTAACCCTTCCATACCTTGCCGTTGCCATGATCCCTTCCAAGAGTAACCACCTTTCCGAGATAGTAGAACTCATACTCTGTTATGTTAAGGTCAATAATGACTATAGTCGTGACATATCCAACTTTGCTCCCGTTGAGAATTCGTGGCACAAACACGCTGTGTGTTGGCTCTACACACACGTACACTTTGGAAGTTACAACATCATGATCAAATACCTCCCCTTTCTGTGAATTCAAGGTATGTCAGCACTGCCCGCACAATCTCCTTTTGTAATCGTTAGGACCCGCATACGAAGTCAACGACCCCTTCTGTCTCACGAGGGCTTGCCAAAACATCATATCTTTCAAGGTTTTTATGTGTTCGTCATTCTTGGGCAGTGACCCAATCCTCCTGCTAATGAGTACAGAGTGGAAACACCTGACCGAACTATCCCTCCACTGCAGCAATGATTGTTCTGGCGATGACATGGTCACTTCTGTCTAAAGCTGGCCACTTGGACCTCAATGATGCCTCCGGAATCGATGAGCAAAATTATTAAGTTCGAAGCCTTCGCCGGTCGCGACAGGTCAGCAAGCAACCATTCCTTGACCGCATATCTGACCGCCTCCTGTTCATAATTAGTAATACCTGCCGGTTTCTCAAGGTTATATGCGTCGCAAGGTGATCCCAAGCGCTCTTCGCAACTCAAAGTGATGCCTTTTGGAAGGAGTTCAAATCCTTCCAGGTGCTCGGAAACCTCCGAATCTCCGTTTTCGCTGCATCTGCCCGGGATAACTCTCCAGATTCAAATGTCAAGATGGATGTGACGCCTTTAAGGATCCACCCCGACAACATTTGCGGACTTGAGGATTTTGGCTGAGTACAAGATGTACTTTTCGCGGTGCTGCACGGCTCAAATCCATTGCAGCCTATCTCGAGCCCGCGAGCTATTATCAAACGATATATTGCATTCTCATAGACCAAACGAAAATACGAGCTCGCGGACTCGAACATGAGCGATTCACATCTGATCTGGCAATATACATCTCCCGGTCACCAACCCGTTCGTTTCAGTCAGCACATCATCATCTTTGTGCATTTCATCTTCAGCAAATAACTGTTCCACTGCGAAAAAGGGCGAGAGAGACCAGCAACCTCGAGGAAGACCTCCCGTTCCTCTTACAAAAAGAAACCGTTCGTTTCAGCCCGATCAGTTGAGAGATTCATCCCAAGGGCATACGGTACGGGCTTTCCTACCCATCCCACCTTGAATTGGTCTTATGTCGCGAAGAAGCCTGGCACAATCCTATTGGCGCCGTAAAAAAGCACGTCGGAAATACCACACCACTCGATTACAAGCAGCAGGAATGGCTCCGAAAAAAAAAAACATAAAAACATAAAAACATAAAAAACATTTCATTGGAAGGCAGGTTCGATGGTAACCGTGACACAGAAGAGCATCAGCGCATCGTTCGGGCAGCAACGGAGCAGCTCGCAGACCTTTTCCTGTATTGGTCTGGAACTTGGGAGACAAGCATCGAGATCGGCGACAAGCGGATAATCAATGTGTAAACATAGAAACTTTGCCCGGTTTTCATAGCGATAATAATTATTTTACAGAGTTATTTTCTTGCCCTGAAAATTGCGGAATAAAGTCTTAACATAATCTATACTTGTATGATCGAAATCAAAAAGGACTGTGGTGCTTGTGTTGGTGTATGTTTTACGACTCAACATGTACGAGCATCTCGCAATCTATTTCGGGTGACAAGCGTGTGGGTCGCTCGGTGTGGAAGCCATATTCGAAAAACCGAGAAGTTCCAAATTACAAAGTTGATCTCCCTTGACGCCTTTTATTCCATAGAACCGAAACGATATAGAAACTTAACCTAGCATCCCTGCCGCAGAAACAGGTTGACATAGTATTGAAATGTATGAAAAATATTACGCTCTCGCAGGGATTTCCTTATATTATGTTACCCATGTAGAAAGATATATAAACCCTACATATTTCACGAATACCCTTACGATGCAATACTCACTGCCCTGAAAATATCCTAACGGGAATGGTTGGATTCGAGTGTTCATGACATTAAGGTATTAGTTAACCTCCTCGAAAGTACAGACGCACTGATATATTTTGAAAATAAAAAAAAAAAAATGAAATATTTACAGAGGGAACAGACACAAATGAAAGAAGGGGAAAAAATTGACCGAAAGAAAGGAGAGTGCCTGTTCAAGTCCGAAGGGATGGAATGTTTGTAGTGGGCCATCATCTCATGCAACACACGGCAAAACCAATATATGTCACAATACATACCACCTCATCCTCCCATTCCTCGTCCTTCTTTCCTGCCCTTCCTCCTACCACCCCTCTCCCTTTGCTGGCTCGCTCATGAGGTTCTGGTTCCCACAAAACATTCTTCCGAGCCCCCAAAAAATGTACACCCATGTCCTCCCTCTCCCCTCCCCCCGATTCCAGCGCGTCATCAT
Source organism: Jimgerdemannia flammicorona (assembly GCA_003990745.1). Classification (NCBI taxonomy): domain Eukaryota; kingdom Fungi; phylum Mucoromycota; class Endogonomycetes; order Endogonales; family Endogonaceae; genus Jimgerdemannia; species Jimgerdemannia flammicorona. The sequence goes on from RBNI01003735.1 coordinate 6,706, forward strand.
CGAACGGGAACTTGCGACGACGCGAGGTCGCTGGCGTGCCTGAGGTCAAACGTCCATACCGGATCACGCTAGGTTGAAGGAAAAGTGTCACGGGATGCTGGCAGGCGCGTGCGAAGACGCGTCTTGATGCGGCTAGAACAGTTATGCTGGTTGTCGTTATCGGAGGACGACGCGCAAGTCGGGCAGAAGCGACGCGGACAGAAGGCCGTGGTGGGAACAGTTATATCTGGCAGCGATCCTAGTCGGGGAGGGGTCGGTGGAATCTAAGCGGAATGGTGGTTCGGCAGAGTAGAATGGGCTGAATGCATAGTGGTCGTGGTCGGTCTTAATTTAATTACTAGGTGGATGTCAAACATTTCGCATCCAAAGCTGGATATCAACATTTCGCATCCAGAACTGGATATCAAAAATTTCATCGTTTTGCGACCAACTCCGACTTGCCACCCAATTCCGCTGTCAATGGATCCGACGAATTCGACCATAAATATTTAGTGGAACCCTACAATAACCACAATATGAACACCCGTCTTCTGCCGAAAAGCAGAAATAAATGAGTTTCCCAAAAATGTAATTTGTCTTTCGTCTATTTGGGCGAGAAGCCGTAACAGAATCACCACTTCCGATTCGCGTCATGCTAATTCGCATTAATTGTCGCCATTTCACTCAGGTCGATGCAGGATAGGTCCGTCCTGTGGGCCTCAGCCTTTTTATTTTCATAAAAGCATTCAGGATAGTTTTCATTCTTTTTGTATCACGATATTCCATGAAGGTCACCACTTTTTTTGCATCCTCTTCGACCTTCTCCATCCAAAACTCCACCCTGACAGACGTTCCATCACCAGGAAGACAAGCAACTCAAACGCGACGAGAAACTTGCTTGAGCTCCGTTGTATGTTCAATGACACCATTGAGCTGGCATGTTACAATAGAGTATATAGTGAAAATCTGAGAGCAAGCTTGTAGAAGATTCTATATTTACGTGACCAAAAAGCTCGCCTTAAATACTGAAAAGTTTGCTTAGTTTGCTGGCGTTCCGGAAAATCGACTGTTGTTCTAAGTCCTAACATACTTCCCATACTCGCCACCCAACAAGTCTCCCAACACCCATTATCCTATGAGTTACTCGACTGAGAAGAGGTCAAGTCTGGTCTGTTCCGCCCCCTTGACAAAGAGAAATTCGTGGGGGTCTGCGCAAGCTCCGTGAAAAGGTATGACAACATTCCTTCGCCGAGCATATGCTGTTGACGACATGGCTGAATGGAAAATCCGATAACCAAAGCCTTTGTGGCTTTGTGCACAACATCGTTACCGTTTCTTTTCTAATTTACATAGGTCTGAGGAATCAAAATCGTTGAAATAAATCAAAGGCTGAAGTGAAAACTAGCGCGCTAAGCACGTGAAAGAAGAGTTTGCTCAACTAAAAGGTATTTGGTTTACACAGTATTCTTGGGGCAGATATAAGGATATGTATTGATGGGAGAGGGCGACTGTGGGTCAGAGTCACGAGGAGGAGGACGGGCCTTGCGGGAGCGGATGCGCCACTCATGGCCCAGGTGTCTTTGTTAACAGAAACTGAAATATATATTTATTGACCCAACAGGCTCTGCCCAATATCTACCAATGGGCGTTTGAAATAAAAAAAGCTCACAAAGCAGGAGGAGCAGGTACGTTGTTTTTCTTAATTTCTACGTTGGACGGGGTGATGGAGCAAGCATGTTGGTAGCACTGATAAACTGCGTGGGGTGAAGGTCGGGGGAATTAGCGATGGGAGAGGTGTGATGACGCGCGGAACCCACTACAATTATCAAAATTGGATAATATTTTATCAAATTATTGATGTAAACATTTAATTGTCTAATTTGGAAATCAAAACAATAATATTGACATATTAAATTCTCTTCAAATTGTATCAACTATAAGCTATTTTGAATCAATCCAAATTGACTTATTTAGAGTATTACTAATTAGTAAAACATAAGTATATTTTTAGATAATTTTATATTAAAATTTATGAATATATATATATATCTTATTCTGTAAGTATTGTAATGTAGCAGATGCTTAATCTTGGAAGTATGTCAGATTTCTGTATCTTGAAAACTTGATCTTCTTTGACTCCTCAGAGTCCTCAGGATGCAGGGGTGGGTGAGTTTGAAGTATATCTGCCCACAGGCTTACTAGTTTCTTTGCTTTCTCTTTACTTTGAACTATTTTGATCTAAGGTTTATTCACTCTAAGATACTGGATTATTTATACAGGTTTGCTAGCAATAAGGTGGCACAGTTATGACTAAGTTTTAAGTCACTTTTCACAGATGTTAATCCTTGACATCTGTGAAATCATTGATGATTGTCAAGGATTAACATTTGTGAATTCTTGATATTTGTAAAATGACTGCTATTTGTAGAGCTATGCTATATTAGGAATTGGGTTCTGGTACTGCAATCAAGTGTCTAATTCTCCTGATTCTTGTTCCTAATTCAGATCAACCATTATAACTTCCTCTTCAATAGGTAATTTGTCTCTAAAACATCCTATTCACTCAAACTCCCAGGCTTCTACAATTTGTATCTCCTTGTACTGTGCAATTTATATCATTACATTCTTCCATTGGTATCTCTTGATATGTCCAAAATCTCCTAGAACTACTCCTTAGAAATGGGATAGGGCAGCCTCATCATCTTTGAACAGCTTATTAACTTGTTTAGCAATTGTGATCTGAGAGTGAGAGAGCTGGCACTCTCTGATCCAATCTTCTTTTCCCATTTCTGGCCGTGAGTTCAGTAGCTGTCCTAACTTGAAGTATTCTTGAAACTCTGTCTAATTCTGGTAGGCCTTGAAGTGTGAGATTCATGATAGATGTATCTGTACTATACTTTGGATGCTGTCATAGGATTTCTCTATCATGGGTGGCTTAGTAGTACATCATTGTCTTTCTATGGTTCATTGTGTAGCACTGGTGATCTTGAGCTGTGGCCATGCTTCATTGACTAGTCATAATACTTCTTAAGTCAGTTTTAGTGAGTGGTGGTAGAGATGATTATGCCTGAGAGTTTTTGTAACCAAAAGGTAGTCTCTTTTATATCTTGCACCAGGTAAGGTCCCTCCCACTTAGGCTCCAGTTTTCATGACCATGAAGCTTCTACCATATTCTGATATACTAGAACTTTGTCTCTTATCTTGATAATCTCTAGAGACTTTTGAACTTTTTCGACATTATTCTATTATAGTGCCTGTACCTTGGTTATGTAATCTTCAGCCTTTTTCCTTATTTGGTATAGTCTCTGTATCTCTCCATCCATATGTTTCCATACAGTATCTCTATTGAATGATAGGGTATCTTGAGAACCTTCTTCTCTGAACAGCATTTCCTGAGAGGTGAAATGAGTGCTTTGCAATCAAATATCCTGGAGAGTGGATAATGCTATTGGCAGATAGTAATCTCAGTTTTCATAGTTATTACAGATCTTGACAATAATATTTTTGAGAGTCTTATTGGTCCTTTCTGTCTGTCCATTTCCTTGAGGATGGTATGCTGTGATCTGAATATACTGGATCTTGTACTTCTTATAGAGAACCTCAAAGAACTAGTTCATGAATTCTGTTCCTCTATCTGTAATTACTTGTGTTAGGGTCTTGAACTGGCAGATGATTTCTCTGTGAATGAAATCAGCAATTGACTGTACATTGGCTTTCTTGAGAGGTCCTGCTCTATCCATTTCATAAAAAGGTCTATGATGATGATGATATATCAGTTATCAGTCAAAGTCAAAGGTAGAGGATCAATCACATCTATTGTAATGTGGGCAAATAGTACTAGTTCTATGTATGCTGATTCTGGGGCTTGGTTTTATTGGTTTTGTTTCTGCTTCTGGCATTTGTCATAGGTCTTGACAAATCATCTGATATCTTCCTCCATTCCTGACCACCATATTGTTCTTCTTGCTTTATTATATATATTTGTTCTTCCCAGATGGCCAAGTTTATATACTTATTTCATTACTTGATCCTTCTTGTGTTCTGGTATAACTAGTAGTTTTCCTTTCTTCAATATTTCTCCATCAGTTTTGAATTTTTTCCATGTTCTGTTGATAATTGTTTATATCTATTCTTCCAGATATTGGGGCATCTTTTTCTGTTCTAGATAGGTAATCATTCTGTAGTAAAGCTTCTTATTTATGATTGGTTTATTGGTTGGGGTTCCTTTGGAGTGTCTGTGAGAAGATATCTGCATTGGCATTGGTTCTTCCTAAATGGTACACAATGGTTACATCATATGCTTGTAACTTCATAATCCATCTGGTATAGATTCCTTTGGGTTGTCTGGTGATTAGTAGTCAGGTGAGGGCTGAGTGATCTGTCTGAATAGTGAAGTATCATCTGGTGAGGTAGTAGGGGAACTTTTCTACAGCCCAGATAACTGCTAGATATTCCAACTTATAGGATTTGTATTCTTTTTCAGCTCCTTGAGTTCCTTGACTTAGATATGTGATGACATATTCAACTTTGTCTTTCTTTTGAGCTAGAACTGCTCCTAGCTCTTGGGTGCTGGTGGCTAGGAGTGAGCAGATTGTATGGATTAAGGGTCTTCTGGAGGAGGGTACATTCTTGGAGGATGGGGTAGATATTCTGGGGAGTGACTTCAATATGGTGTGGAATCTTCAGTTAGATAGAACTGATAGAGGGAGGAGTGCTGGTGGAAGAAGTGGTGGCCTGGATACATAGGAGGAGGTGAAGAACCTTAGCTCCCTAGGGAATATGGGTAGAACACAGTAGGGAGAAAGGAGGATTTACATATACTGGGCGAATGGCCTCAGTACAAGGATTGACTGGATGCTGACAGCTGAATACTGGGGCCTGGATGTCTGGAGGACCCTGGAGGTGGAGTGGTGCCCATAGTCAGACCACTGGGGACTGTTAGGGCAGGGGCAGTTTGGGGGGAGTGAAGATAGACCTGGACATTGGTATCTTAACTCCTCTCTGCTAGCTGAGAAGGTGTTGTGGGATCTTTGGGTGGAGGACATTCAGGTGAAGATCCTAAGCTGGGTATAGGAGGGATTAAAAGTAGATGTCTGGTGAATGAAGTTGAAAGAGGCTGTAAGAATTTACTGAGGAGAAGTTGGTAGGATGCTTAGAGGCAAAAAAAGAAAAGAGTGAGGTGTACTTCCAATAGATTGATTAGATTGCAGATAGAATGGATGGATTTGATAAACTCTGGTAAGGTGGAAGATTGGAGGTTAGTGCAAGCTAGACTAGAAGTAATGGAGTTGCAACAGGTATTGAGAGAGGAGAAGGAGATATATGTAAAAGGAATGGTAGCTAGGCTGAGGTGGCAGAGACTTGAGGAGGGGGAGAGACCAACTAGGTACTTATCAAGACTCCTCTATGCAAGAAGGGTATGACATCAGTGGAATGGAGTTCTGGATGCTGAGGGAGAAATGGTATATGGTATACAACAGATCTTGGGATTGCTGAAGGAGTAGTGGAGGGGTCTGTAGAGTGAGGAAGAAGGAGGTGCTGATACAGAGACATTTGGAGACACTCTGGAGAACTGAGAGCCACCACAAGTAGAGGGCATAGGGGAATTGATCCTTCTGGTACAAGAGGAGGAGATCCAGAGAGTCCTTGTAGTTACTAAGCTTGGTATAGCACCAGGAGAGGATGGGCTATCTTGGAACTTTTGGAAGAAGATGGTATGGGTCCATGGAATCATTGAAAGAGCTAGGGCTAGTGGATTGGATGGGAGACTGGTCTTTCTGGACCAGGAGAAGGCCTATAACCATATTCAGTAGGTGTGGCTGGGCAAGGTGCTGGACAGAATAGGAGTTCCACTACTATTTCAAGCTTTTATGTTGAATCTGTTGGAGGGTAGTAGGGTGGTGCTGATGTGTAATGGTTACTGGGGTATGGCATTTCTCCTGGGGAGAGGAGTTCCTCAGGGGGGCCCACTATCTCCTATTCTATAATTGGAACCTTTGATGGATAGGATTTGGCAGAAGGTAGTAGAGCTTGCTATCTATGGTGTGGTGTGAAAGGTGGGGGCTTTTACAGATGATATGGTGGTTGGACTTGGTTTAGTGATAGATATTGAGGCTCTTAAAGAGACTGTAGAATAGTATGAGGCACACTCAGGAGCAAAACTCAACTAGTATAAGTATGAGACAATGGTGCTGGAGAATGAGTTAGTAGGAGGAGATGTCATTGGAACAATTGTTCTAGCAGGAGAGGCAGTACAGTATCTGGGTATCTTTCTTTCAGTATATGGATCAGTCTTATCATGAGTTTGGTGGGAGAGGAGGGTGGCCATCTGGGGGAGACTCTTAGAGACTGGAGAGGCCATCACATCTCTCTGGCAGGCCAAGTAATGATTCTGAATGTCTACTGGTTTTCTAAGCTATAGTACATTGTCTACCATTTGGACTCTCCAGCTTAAGTGGTGAAGAGACTGATGAAGTTGGCTAGGGATTGGATTTGGGCTGGGAGGGAGTTCCAGATCAGTTGGGATACTGGGTCTGGTGGACTTTTCTAAGAGGCTGTACTGCCTGAGGGCTTGGTGGTTGAAGCAAGCTATAGAACTGAGGGGAGGAGGATGGGTGCCATTGATGCAGAAGGTGAGGGAGATGAGATTCTCCCCAAGAGGGTCTTCAGGGGATTTGCTTTCTCTGGTGGACCTAGGTAGAAGCTGTCAGCTGTAGTATAAAGGCTTCTAGTAGAGGGTAGCTAATGGAGTACACTACAGAGGCTTATGCTGATATAGCAATGAAGGAGAGATGATGTGGGGACCAGCTATATGGAGATGGAATAGACTTCTTCTGGGGGGCACTCTTCTTATTGAGTTTGATATTGATAATGATATAGAGTATCAGAGAGGACTTCACGGACCTTTCACTTGGACCAAACAGTTGGCTCCACGTCTAAGCCACCAGGATGGTGAGCTTCTCAAGTTTTGGGGGCCACAAATATAGGCTCCAAGGAGCGCCGACAGGTGTACCTCATCCCTTAGGTATAGGAGTCCAACCTGGTATTTTCAGCATAGCCATAGCTTCTAGTTTCAGCAAGTTATAAGGATTTTAAGAATTTCAGGGCAAGACAGGCAAAACAACACAGGCAAGACAGGCAAGATGGGCAATATGGATAACACGGGTAACACGGGCAAGACGGGCAAGACGGGCAAGATGGCAAGATGGGCGACATGGGCAAGACGGGTAAAACTAGCAAAACAACACAGGCAAGACAGGCAAGATGGGCAAGATGGGCAAAATGGACAAAACGAGCAAGATGGGCAACACGTGCAAGATGGCAAGATGGGTGATATGGGCAAGATGGGCGACATTGGCAAGATGGGCAAAATGGGCAAAACAACACGGGCAAGACTGGCAAAATGGGCAAGATGGGCAACACGGGCAAGATGGCAAGACAGGCAACATGGGCAAGATGGACAAAATGGGCAAAATGACAGGGCAAAATAGGCAAGATGGGTAACACGGGCAAGACAAGATGGGTGACATGGGCAAGACGGGCAAAACGGGCAAAACGACAGGCAAGATGGGCAAGATGGGCAAGATGGGCAAGACGGGCAACATGGGCAAGACAGGCAAGATGGGCAAGACAGCAAGACAGATGACATGGGCAAGATAGGCAAAATGGGCAAAATGACACAGGCAAGATGGGCAAGACGGGCAAGATGGGTAAGATGGGTAATACGGATAACATGGGCAATATGGGCAAAACAGGCAAGATGGGCAAGACGGCAAGACAGGCGACATGGGCAAGATGGGCAAAACAGGCAAAATGACACAGGCAAGATAGGCAAAACAGGCAAAATGGGCAAAATGGGCAAGACGGGCAAAACAGGCAAGACGGGCAAAATGGACAAAACGAGCAAGACAGGCATAACGGGCAAAACGGGCAACATGGGCAATACGAGCAAGACGGCAAGATAGGTGACATGGGCAAGATGGGTAAAATGGGCAAAACGACACAGGCAAGACTGGCAAAATAGGCAAGATGGGCAACATAGGCAAGACAAGATGGGCGACATGGGCAAGATGGGCAAAATGGACAAAACGACAGGCAAGACGGACAAGACAGGCAAGACGGGCAGGATGGGTAACATGGGCAAGATGGGCAAGATGGGCAAGATGGCAAGATGGGTGACATGGGCAAGATGAGCAAGATGGGCAAGATGGGCAAGATGGGCAAGATGGGTAATATGGGCATGACAGGCAAGACGGGCAAGACGGCAAGTCGGGCGACATAGGCAAGATGGGCAAAACGGGCAAAACAACATAGGCAAGATGTGGGTAACACGGGCAAGATAGGCAAGATGGCAAGACGGGTAATATGGGCAAGATGGGTAAAATGAGAAAAATGACATGGGCAACCAGGCAACTGGGCAAGACAGGCAAGATGGGCAAGATAGGGAGGCACTAATAGGGGTAGGCCAGGTACACTAGATGTCAAGTACTTGAGGTGGTTGGGGCTCACAACCCATACCCACTCTTGGGTGGGGCAGGCTAGGTAGGAGGATCTAGTTACTCGGGCAGTGAGGTCGCAACTCACATCCTAAAGGTGCTTAGATTGTTATTGGTTTGGAAATT
>RBNI01003736.1:0-15304 GCA_003990745.1 Jimgerdemannia flammicorona
AAAAAAAAAATCATAGTTACTAAATTTGAGCCCATATCTTGATACAACTTGCAGACTCTTGGTAACAATCTGCTACTCCTCATCACTGATAAAAAAATGATCATCAGATAGCTAAAAAACTACAGATATTATAGACAAAAAGTATATAAAGCTTCTATGAGTATTGTGATATACCAAAACATACTACCCAAATTATAACTTAGCTAGATGATGTAAACATATAGTATAGTAACCAGATACAGTAACCATTACTGTGGAAAACTATATAAATAGCCAGACTACCAGACAAGGTATATCTGTACCAAATCTATACACCTGTGCTGAACCAGCATACCTGCCATAGATAGAAATCTATAATTAGTAACATAGTAACCAGATAGCAACCACAATGTATAAAATATTCCAGAGATAAGAGTGAATAAACCTCAGTCTGAAATTTGAACCCAAAGCAAAAGACAAGTCTGCCTACCACACTTTGAGAGAAACTCTACAGCTACTGCTAGGAGATTGTAAGCTTTGCCATTCCATTTCTACTCTAGTCTACTTTCTGATACAAAGTCTTGGTTCACTTACCAGATAAGTCTGAAGAAATCTGCCAAGTTCAAGGAAGAACTTTGCCACCTTTTGAAGAGAACCCCATATTTCCAGAGAACCTACTCTTAAGGAACCTTGCTACAAGCTAGTCCTCAATGCAACTTTGCAGTGATCTATTTGTATAAACAAAGCCAGTATTTAATCTAACTTTGCCAAGAATCTGAGTTATTATTTAAGAAGTCCACCAATTTAGGAAGAGTCCACAATATCCAAGTTATCCAAGTTATTGAATTATCTACCTTCCAAGTTATCTGAGTTACCCATACTATCTGAGTTATCCATCCATTCTCAGTGAGAAGAATCTGCACCAGTACTATTCTTAATAAGCCATTGATTCAGGAGAATCTGTACCAATTTGAGTTCTCTACCAAATATGAAATGCTACCAAGATCATCACACTATATAAAGAGATCATCATATTAGTCAGAAATCACATACTTTTGAAATATAATAATTATACAGAAATTGCATAAGGAGAACTACCAAATTTCCAGACCATTATGTATAAGGAATGCCCATATCATATATAAATTGCTGCTATACTCAAGAACCTATCCCAATAAGGAAATCACTTGTAGATATCTAGTTTTGACTATTATACTACTAAATACCAAGAACATTTTGTTGCTTTTAATAAAGTAACTAGGGGCTCAAGCCAAACTACATCAATCTCCAACCTTATAATTTATCTCCATTGAGCTAGACATATTATATTTGGGGGCTCAACTGGGAAGATTTCAAAATTAATATGACTTTTTAGCTCACAAGAACCCATAGTCAAACTGGATACATTTGATACAACACCAATCTCTGCCACCACAGGAGAACTAGTAATCACCAGTATTTGGACAAAAAGAGAAGTAATTATCTTGAGACTTCAACTATACAGCATCAGAAAGATCTCAACTAGAACCAGAAGCTAGTATAGTCCAAAATCTCCAACCAGATCAACTAGACAACACAGGTAGTCCTATTGGACAATTTGAAGAACTTGCATAAGAACTAGAAAATCTCATTATACAAGTCTAGCATTCAGCAGCCAGACACCCCAGAGAAGTCCCACCAGTCTCATCCATTGAATCTTTACCACCAGTCCTTACAGAATTAGAAGTAGCTCCTACAAGAATACCTAGGCTCATTCCACTTCATCCAAGGTCCAGAACACCATCCTCAAGATACTCAAGCACCCCTATCTCCAGTAACAATTCAGAAAGCAAATTAGAGTCAGAATCCGAATCAGAATCTGGATCAGAACCAGAATCAGAAGAAAGTGACAATGAAATGGCCACCTCACTACCAATCTTTGCAAGATATCCAGAAGAAGACCCTAGAGAATTCCTTAATGAGATCAAGGGAATCACAGCCCTAAAAAACCTCTCAGATGAAAGAAAAATTGCCATCTATAAGGCCCACTCAGAGAACCAGCCAGAGGAATCTTCCACTGAATAGTCAATGACCCACATTCAGAACTTGTAACAGAAATATAAGCAGTAGCCTCATATTAGCTGGAATATATAGCCATGGTCTACTAGCTCATTGAAAAATATACAGGAAATGAAATCTGCCATAAGGCTCAGGAATCTATCATGGAGATGAAAATGAACCTTAGAGAATTGCCTAGAGCATTCTTTATAAGAATCTAGAAGAGAATGCATACAGCCAGGTTCAATGCCACCAACCAAGACATTATAGGTCCAATGACCTTTATGAATGGAATTCCCCCAAACATTGCCCAGCATGTCCACACCCTAGGCATCAGAAGGTTCAAAGAGCAAGTAGATATAGTTCAAGGATTCTTTGATGTTAGACAAGAAACTACCTGGAGTGACCATGATAAAAAGGATGATAAAGAAGACATCCTGGTCAAATCCCTACAAGGACTCCTCTAAGGATAAGAGAGATCTGAAGAAAGAAGGCCAGTCAAAGAAAGAAAGAAGGACAGGAGTGAAATCCAAGACCTCAGCTCCAAGTTGGACTGATTGGTTGGACAGATTGAAAAACTCACCATATGTAAAAATTGGAGCTATCAAGACAACAGAGGATATCCCCCACAAAGGAACCAAGGTTATCTATCTAGAGATAATAGGAGTTATCAGCAAGAAGAAAGAAGATACTCTATCCAAGACAGAGCCCAAGTCCAATACTTCTACTGTAGACAATTTGGACACTATGCCACTGAATGTGATAACAAAAGAAGTGACCAAAGGGACTCAGAACCACCAAACCAAAGGAATGAAACCCAGTACAAGAAGACTGAAGCCCATCCTGTCAAAGACTTTGAAGAAGAAAGTAACAGTGAAGATTACAGTAATCTGGACTTATACTCAGCCAAAGTCACTATCCAAAAGACAGTCTATCTAGCAGAGAAAAGGAAGAGACCTGTAGGAAGGCCATTCAGGAATATCAGCAGAAGAATTATCTAAGAAGAAGATGAAGAATATGAAGAGAAATAGGTAGAAACACCTCTCTAGACTCTCTCACCTTTTGTTTCTGAGACAAATGAGTTGCCACCAGAGGATGAAGAAATGGAGCAAGAAGAATAAGAACCTACTGTACTAAAGCCCAAGAAGAAGTATATCCCAAAAACCATACCCAGAGATATCTATAATGAAGTCTGGCAGAAGATTCAAGAAGCTAAGATAGAAGTTCCTCTCTTGCAATTCCTATAACTAATACTAGCTGGAGTATGAAACAAATTGCTGAGGACCACTAGGTCTAGCATAGGCTGGGTCTCCATTCTACAGCAAGAGCTAGCTCCCATATCCATCCAGACTGCAGAAAGACATGTCAGCACCTACTTACATAGAGATATTGAAGGACAAAAGGCGAAAATCCTCATAGATACAAGAGTAGCTATCTGTATCATTGCCAAATAATTCCTGAACACCCTCCAATGGCCCATTGATGGACCATCCAACCTCAGCATCATAGTAGCAGATAGAGCCAGAACTCAACTCTTTGGAGAAGTAAGAAACATCACTATTTTTCTTGGACACATTCAGTTCTCTATTCTGAAAACTGTTGTCACTGAAGCTATTATCTATGACATGATCCTTAGCACCAACTGGATGAAGGAAATAAATGCAGTTATTGATATTGGTCAATAAGTACTCAAGTTTGACTACTAAGGCAAGAAGTATAGGGTTAAGGTAACCAGCTATGAGTAATTGAAGAAGAAGAAGAAGATTACCATCTAAGAGAAATATACTAGCAGTGAAGAATCTACCACAGAAGAGGAAGAAGAATCTGAGGATAGAAATGATCCCAGACTCAATCTCTGAATCAACCTAGTAGATGACAGGCCAGAAGACAATGTGTGGGCCAAGAACACTGTCCCCATTACTATTGGAGCTATTGCAGAAGAAATCAAAGGATGCTCCATCTGTCTCAAGAGACACAAGTGCCCTGAGCACTCCTCCAAGATCATTGGGACAAGGAATTCACCTGGCATGACCTGCCCCAAGTGTAGAAAGAAGAAGAAGAAATGCAGATATATCCCAGAGATACCTGTAGCTGAAGCTGCAGAAGTACAAGCAATTTGGAGTTAAGAATCATCTGAGAAAGAAGAAACCTCCAAACAGGAGGTTCCTGAACAAGAAGTACCTGAAGAAGAAGAGATCTCCAAACTCATTCCCTGGGATGACCCTCACTGGACACCACCTGAAGATAATGACTCTTGGAATATGGAAGAAGGACTCAGCATAATTCCCATTATTCCCAAGAAAGAAACTTACCAAGAAAGGGCATTTTGGCTAGGAAGATATCTATACTAAATGGTCTTCTACTCTCTCTGAAACTACTGCTATCAGTGTTATTTACTGGACTAATAGAAAAGACAGAGACCCCAAAGACCAGAACCCTCAGCTATAGTTGTACAGTCAACTACCTTCCAAGAAGTTATCACTAAGTTGCAAAGTCAATTTAGAGGACAAGGTCTCTTCACCCAAACAGAAGTATACCATCTGTCTACTCTTTCTCCAACTTATGACTAAGATGGATACCAATTCTCAAGACAACAAGAGATCAATAATCAGGAATAGCATTTTTAAGCAATAGAATATTGTAATCATAGAAGACACCCAGACTATTGAGACTATAGACACTAGAAGATTCACCTCATGATTTTGTGATCCATACCTTGAAATGAGGAGATAACAGAGGTCAGATCTAAAAAAGCCAGACCAAGAAGCCAGGAAAAAGGACTCTCAAGATCTATGATTTGGGAGAAGACATCCTAGCTCTTATCAGATATACAACCTGCCAAGGATAGATAGAAGATGCTACCAACTTCATGGAAGCCCTAGACCCTACAGAAAAAAGAGAAATCAATTATCTCCAGGATCCCTCTACTAGAGCCAGATGGCCACACCTCAACCTTAGAGCCTAGAGGCTCTCTGCTAATAGAGCTTCAGCCCAAAAACTCAACAAGGATATTGCCCAGTATGCTCTGCTACATCCCAAGGCCAAACCTCTGACCAAAGCTCACCCAGAAGATATAGGATATAATCTTCACAGTCTGAAGAATAAATCTATTAAGCCTGGAAAAACATTCATGATCAGAACTGGACTAGCCATGCAGCCACCCCAAGGAACTTACATCTAACTGATCTCAAGGTCTGGACTTGCCAGATAAAGAATAACTATAAAAGGAGGAACTATTGACCTAGAATATACAGGTGAAATCAAGGTCATCCTACACAACAGTGGTACAGAATAGTACCAAATTATTAGAGAATAGAAGATTGTCCAAGCAGTCTTCATGAAGGTCAAGACTCCATAATTACAAGAAGTTTTCAAACTGACTGAAGGAACAAGACAAGCCAAAGAATTTGGAAGTTCAGATAAGAAGGAAGTATCTCCTTCAAGTCAACCACCTCAAGAGGAATGTTCTCCAGCAAGTATACTGCCAGCCAGTCAAACTGTACAAGAACCTCATCCTGGAGCCCAGAGAACAAACCACCTTCGAAATCTTTACACCACCTGATCCCAGAAATCTCTTCTTCAAACCCAATGAAGATATCCCACACCTGGATATAGAAGGATATACATTCCCTGACAAGATGAATCCAGTACACTCCTGAGCAATCAACCAAAGTTGGGAAACCATCATCTTGCCAAAAGGAACCATCATAGGACATCTGGTGCCTTTTCTCAACTGAACTCAATGAATTAAACTTATCAGGAAATGGCAAAAGGTCCCAGAAGAAAGGAAAGGCCCCTCTGTGACCTAGGAGATAGTAAAGCCTTCCACTAATTTTGGAGAAGAATTGATACTCCAGCAATAGCAACAACTAGTAGAACTTCTCAACAAATATCAAGATATCTTCACTACTGATTATGGCAACCTACCATATAACTTATCATATCACTATAGCATAAATATAGAAAATGCAACACCCATTCAGCAGAAATCCTATAGAATACCCCATAACCTAAAGATATTCAAAAAGAAGCACATTCAAGAACTCTTAGACAATGGAGTCATCTGACCCTCAACTAGCCCCTGGGCTAGCTCTATACTTATTGTACCAAAGAAAGGAGGATGGAGACTCTGCATAGATTATAGAAAACTCAATTCAGTTGCTGAAAAGGATGCTTATCCTTTGTCCAGAATCAATGATCTCTTAGATCAGTTATAAGATACCAGATACTTCAGCAGTATAGACCTCTTTGCAGGATTCCATGAGATTCCTATAAACCCCAAGAATATTCAAAAGACAGCTTTTCTTACTCTAGAAAAACTATTTGAATATCTCTGAATACCCTTTGGACTTTGCAATACACCCCCTACCTTCCAGAGGATGATGAATTCAGTCTATGCCCTCCTGATCCACTACTGCCTGATTGTATATATAGATAATTCTAACATCTATTCAGCAAATTTCAAGGAATACCTGTACTACCTAGAAGAATTCTTCAAGCTCACCCACAAGAATCACCTGAGACTCAATACTAAGAAATACTATTTTGGGAAACAGAAACTTGAATTTCTTAGATTTATAGTTTTGAAAGAAGAAACTCATACAGATCCAAAGAAAACCGAGAAGATCAACAATTGGCCAGTACCCAAGACCCCAAAGGAAACACTATGATTCCTGATACTAGTATCCTACTACAGAAGGTTTATCAAGAACTTTGCTCAAATTACAGCCCCAATCTGAGTCCTTCTCAAGAAAGGAGTATCTTATAAGTAGATAGAATCACAGAAGAAAGTCTTCAAGGAACTCAAGAACTACATGACTACAGCACCAACCCTTGTGCACCCCAATCTACAGAAGTCATTAATCTTGTATACAGATGCCTCTAAAGATGGTCTAGGAGTAGTTCTAGCCCAAGAAGGACCTGATCAACAACACCATATTATAGCTTATACAAACTGAACTACCAATCAGCAGTAGATGAACTATGGTAGTACCAAACTGGAATACCTTGCAGTCATATGGGTAGTCATCTTGTTTAAGCATTATCTTATTGGAAAAAGATTCACTCTGATCACAGACCATGTAGCCCTCAAATAGCTATTCAACCACAAAGAACCTATCAGAATCCTAGTCCATTGGATTCTTATCCTCTAGGATTACAAAATTACCATCATTCACAAAACAGAAAAAGCTCACAACAATGTTGATATACTTTCCCATTAGCTCTAATAAACCAGAAGAAGGGTGTCCCAAGGAACTATACCCTAAAGGAAGCTCCTTAGACCACTGAGGCATAAGAAGATCTCATCTGAAAAGAACATCAGAAAGCCTACCAAGGACAGGCAAACATGGAAGAAAAGCTATGAACAATATACCAACATTGGCTCAACCTCAGAATATAGGTCTGGGATATACTCAGGAAATGTGATATCTGCCAGAAGTATCAAGGAAGAAAGAACTACCAAGCATAACTACAACCAATTGTACCATCAGACAATATCTTTCAGAGATAGAGAGTAGATGTAATTAGATATCTATCAGTTATATCAAGAAGAAATAAGTATATTCTTATAATTGTAGAATATCTGACCAAATGGCCTGAGGCTTTTTCAATGGAAATCACAGATGTCTTAACTATTATAGACCTTCTCTATGGACTCACACTCAGATATAGACCTCCAGAAGAGCTTATCTCTAACTGAGGCACACAGAATTCATCAACAATATAGTTATAAGTTATATCTGAATTCACAAGATCTACCTCAAATAGACTACATCATACCACTCTCAGACCAATGGTATGACAGAAAGAATGAACTAGACCATCAAGAAAGGACTTGTCTAAGTCAATCCTACTAACTAGAACCTCTGCTTATCTGAGATTCTATGGGAAATTCAGGATACCTCTGCTGTCTCTACCAAATAAAAGTTATTCAAAATGATGTTTGCCAAGAAAATCTGAACTACTGATCATGAGAATCTCAGAGACCTCCTTAAGAAGACAGAATAGTTATATAATCAGGCCCAAGTTCAGATTACCAAAGCTCAAGAAAGTTAAAAGAAGTACTATGACCAGAAGCAGAAGGATCAGGAGATCAAGATTGAAGATCAAGTACTAGTCTGGAGAAGCATAATTGAAATAAACTTTGCCACCAAGTTGGAGCCCAAGTGAGAAGGATCTTATCTTGTATATAATATCAAAGGAACTAGCATCTATTTAAGAAATATAGATAGATGAACCCTGAGGATACCAGTATATATCAATTATCTCAAGATATACCTTCCTCCATATCATAAATCAGAGAGTTAACAACCATCTTCAGACTCTTATCCCCAGCTCATTTCAATCACTGCCAGTTTCCCTATCCCAATTCTGAAAAGTCAATGGGAATACTCTCTAGAGAATTCAGATTCATCAAGAGAATCTTGTTCTGACCAGATGATTGTTACAGGTCCATCAACTTTAGGTCTATTATACAATTAGAGAACAATTGCAGAACCTCCCAGTCCCAGAACAAATATATATTAGAAATACCACAAGACTATTAAGGAGAGATGTCACCACTGTAGATAGGCTCTACACTCTTTATAAATGAAACCCTACAACTCTGATATAGGCACAATTCTCCTAGTATAATATATGAGGAATGAATCTAGTTACCTACCTGAGCATCATCAATGCTATTGAAATTCTATTCCCAGAAGAAGAGGAAGAACCCCTGAAATAGAGTAATCATGGTACAGATTATGAAGATGATGGAACAGATATTGATGCAGAAATACTTATCCACACTAGGATGATAACTAAAGAACAGTCTGAGAACAGACCATCCTTTAGTAGAGGCTGATGTGATAAACCAAAATGTACCACCCAAATTATAACTTAGCTAGATAATGTAAACATATATATAGTATAGTAATCAGATACAGCAATCATTGCTGTAGAAAACTATATAAATAGCTAGACTATTAGATAAGATATACTTATACTGAACCTGCACACCTATGCTGAACCAGTATATCTACCATAGATAGCAATCTATAATTAGCAATATAGTAACCAGATAGCAACTATAATATATAAAATACTTTAGAGACAAGAGTGAATAAACCTCAGTCCAAAATTTAAACCCAAAGTAAAAGACAAGTCTGCCTACCACACTTTGAGAGGAACTCTACAGCCATTACTAGGAGATTGTGAGCTTTGCCATTTCATTTCCACTCTGGTCCACTTTCTGATATAAAGCCTTGATTTGCCTGAAGAAATCTGCCAAGTTCAAGGAAGAACTTTACTGCCTTTTAAAGAGAAATCCACATTTCTAGAGAACTTATCCTTAAGAAACCTTGCCATAAGCCAGTCCCTAACATAACTTTGCAGTAATCTGTTCATGCAAACAAAGTCAGTCTTTGACATAACTTTTCTAAGAATTCAAGTTATTATTCAAGGAGTCTGCTAATTCAGGAAGAGTTTATGATATCTGAGTTATCCAAGTTATTGAATTATCTGCCTTCTGAGTTATCTGAGTTACCCATGCTATCTGAGTTATCTATCTATTTCCAGTAAGAAGAATCTGCACCAGTACTATTCCCAGTAAGCTACTGATTCAGGAGAATCTGTACCAAATCAAGTTTCCTACTAAATACAGAATACCACCAAAATCATCATACTACATAAAGAGATCATCACATTAGCCAGAAATCGCATACTTTTAGAATATGATCATCATGCAGAAATTGCATAAGAAGAACTATTAAATTGTCAGACTATCATATATAAGGAATACCTGCACTATATATATACAAATTACTATTATACCCAAGAATCTATCCCAATAAGAAAATCACTTACAGATATCTAGTTTTGACTATTATACTACTAAATACTAAGAACATTTTATTGCTTTTAACAAAGTAACTGGGGGCTCAAGCCAAACTACATTAACCCTCAACCTTATAATTTGCCTGCATTAAGCCAGATATATTACAGTATTTATTGATTTTATATATTGAGTCTATAAGAGTAAGATAATCAGATTTTTGAAGTATATATAAATCTTTAGTAGCTACAAATGTAAATTTATAATAGTTGGGTTCTTCAAACTCTTTTACTTCATAGCTACTCAATTTTAGTTACTCAAGAGTATTTTTCAGATCTTTTGTTTCAAATTATTAGTACTGATAAAGGATATATCAAGTCTATTATATATCTTATATTGTATATTGAGTATAGTCTTGAGATATATACTCAATACTAAGCTCTTTATTCTTGAACTGACTATTGGCTACTCTCTTGATAGCTAGAGCTCAGTATCCTTTCTAGATCTCTGCTTTAACAAAGCTAATAATAATAGTTAGAGACTTATAGATATATATGCAGGGTCTTGATTAATGGTCTCTATATTGAAAAAATATATAAGAATAAACTGATGTTTTAATTAGAAGTGTATAAAAACAAAAAAAGAAATATATAATATGTCTAAGAGAGGGGTAAATAAATGTGAGAATTCTCAAATATAGGGATCTCCAAATACAGAATGAAAAAATCACATAAAAAAATCAGGTGGTCAAAAAATCAGATAGTGCTTTAGACTATCCCCATATATAGTTATACTATATTCAGTATCTATGACTGCTAGTTGGAAATTTAATAGGAATTTCTATTGAAAATTTCATTAGAATTTCTAGTAGCTTATAGGTATATAACAATTCATTAAATAAGTTATAATATAGCAAACACTTAACTTAGAAAGTATATTGAATTTCTTTATCTTGAATTCTTTATATTTTTGACTCCTTAGAGTTAGTTATAGAATATAGAGAGTTTAAAAGATATATCTATCTATAGACTACTTAGTTCTTTTCTTTTAAACTATTTCAATCTGAGATTTATTTACTCTAAATACTGAAATTATATATTTATATAAGTCTACTAGTTATAGTATAGTTAAATTATGACTTTAGAGTAAGTCATTTCATATTTATAAATCTATTTCATATATTTGAATTAGTGACTACTACTATAATATATACTATATACTATATTTGGAGATCAGATTTAGATAATTACAATAAGTCAGCAGAAAAATATACTAAGTCACTATCTGAATTAGTTATTATAATTTAGTTATATACTATATCAAGTAGACTAGGTAACCAAGATTGCCCTACTGTACTAACTTATATAAATAACTTAGATAGCTAAAGAAGGAAATATTACAAACTCTAAAGGTCACTCTAAGATCTTGAAGATCACTTTAAGACCTTGAAGATTACTCTAAGATCTTAAAGATTACTCTGAGACTGTGAAGGTCACTTCTTCTCATATATGATAATCTATAGTTAGCCATATAGTAATCAGATAGTAACTAATCTGTATAAAATACTCTAGAGATAAGAGTGAATAAACCTCAGTCTGAAAAGTCAAAGAAAAGCAGAAAGCTTTCTTTTTTCCACTCTAGTCTACTTTCTGATATAAAGATTACTTAAAGGTTTACTGTTCAAGTTTGAGTAAAGAACTTTACTATCTTGAAGAGAAACTAATTAGTAAGAAAAAGCTATTATTTGAGTAAATCTGCCACTTAAGAAAGAGTCACTATTTTCAAGAGAAGTCCATCTTACTATAAAGCTAGTCTATTGATATAACTTTGTAATAAAGCCAGTTTCTTAACATAACTTTATGCAAATGAAGCCAGTTTCTGATATAACTTTACTAAGAAGAGAATCTACATTATTTATGAAGCTTGTCAATTTAAGAAGAATCTATATTATCCACTATTTTTAAAAAAGTCTGCTATAGAAATCTTGCTATAAAGCTAGTCTATCTTGATGTAACTTTGCAGTAAAGCCAGTTCTTTGATATAATCCTATATAAATAAAGTCAGTCTTTAATATAACTTTACTCAAGAATCTGCTATCTGAGTTATGAAGTTATCTATTATTCAAATTATTCAAGAAGCTCACTGATTCAGGAGAATCTATACCAAACTAAGTTATCTGCTACTTATTAAGAAATACCATCAAATTGTCTATATCATAGTTATTAAGATCATTATGCTATATAGAAATTATCTGCTATCTAAGAAGGAAATCTATACTAGAGATCATTATACAAAAATTACCTATTTTTGGAAATTGTCATACTATATACAATTATTATACAGAAATTATATATATAAGGAATCCATCATACTACTCAGAGACTATTATATGAAATCACTACTACTTCCAAAAAACTATTCAAATAAGAAAATTATCAGAATCAACCATTATATTTAGACTTAACTATTATACTATTAAATACATATCAATAAGAATACCAGAAATCATTGAACATTTTGTTACTTTTTAACAAAGTAACTGGGGGCTTAAGTCAAACTACACTAACTCTCAATCTTATAATTTGTCTCTATTGAGCTAGTATATTACATTTGGGGGCTTAACTGGAAATATTTTAAAATCTATATAACTTTTCAACTTACAGGAACCTACAGTCAAACATGATATATTTGATACAACACCAATCTCTAATATTATAAGAGAACTAATTATTACCAGTATTTGGATAAAAAGAGAAGTAATCATCTCAAGACTTACCTACTACCCTATATCAGAAAGATCTCAACCAGAAGCTAGCATAGTATAGAATCCTCAGTCAGTACCAACAGACTTACCACCAGATTAATCTGATAAACTAGATAATATAGATAGCTCTACTAGAAACTTCAATAAGCTTATACAAGAACTTAAAGATCTCAATATATGGGCCTGATTTCCATTAGAAGTTCCACCAGTCTCTCCCATTAAACCACTATCAGAACCAGTTATTACAGAACTAAAAGGACTAAGAATAGTCTCTTCAAGATTACCCAGACCTATTATACCTCATTCAAGACTAGCAACACCATCCTTAGGATACTTAAGTATCTCAAGTTTTAGTAATAATTTAGAAAAATCAGAATTAGAACCAGAATTAGAGTAATAACAATATAGCTACTCTAATGCCAAACCTTTGCAGGATATCCAGAAAAAGACTCAAGAGAATTCTTTGATAGAATTGAAGAAATCACAGCTCTGAAGAATCTCTCTGCTAAAAGAAAAATTGTCATTTATAAGGCCCAACTCAGAGAACCAGCTAGGGTAATTTTCAACTAAGTAAGAATTAATGCACATTCAGACCTTAGAATAGCCATCTATATAACAGTAATCTGGGAAGCAGAATATGAAGCCATAACTTACTAGTTCATTAAGAAGTATACAGGAAATAAAACCCACTATAAGGTTTAAGAATCTATTATAAGAATAAAGATGAATCTCAGAGAATTACCTAGGACATTCTTTATCAGAATTTAGAAAAGAATATATGTAGCCATATTCAATATCACCAACTAAGACATTATAGAACTAATGATTTTATAAATAGAATTTCCCCAAATATCATCCAGTATGTCTGTACTCTAGGCATCAAGAGATCTAAAGAGTAAGTTGATGTAGCCTAAGGATTTTTTGATATCAGACAAGAAACTATCTAAAGTAATCATGATAAAAAGGATGACAAAGAAGACATCTTGGTCAAAACTCTGCAAGGACTCCTCTAAGAACATGGAAAATTAGAAGAAAGAAAGCCAGCCAAGAAGTAAAAGAAGAAGAGAAATAAAATCTAAGATCTCAATTACAAGTTAGACCAATTGGTTAGCCAAATTGAAAAACTTGCTATATGAGAAAATTGGGGCTACTTACAAGACAACAGAGGATATATATTATGAAGAAATCAAGATTATTTATCCAGAAATAATAGAAGCTATCAGCTATAAGAAGAAAGAAAGCATTCTGTCTGAGATAGAGCTCAAGTTCAATACTTCTACTATAGATAGTTTGGATACTATATCACAGAATATGATAATAGAAAAAGTGATCAAAGAGACTCAGAACCACCAAATTGAAAGAATGAAACCCAGTACAAGAAGACTGAAGCTCACTCAGTTGAAGACTTTGAAGAAGAAAGTAATAGTGAAGATTACAATAACTTAGACCTATATTAAGCCAAGGTCATTACTAGAAAGACAGTTTATCTAGTATAGAAAAGGAAGAGACTTATAGAAAGATCATCTAGAAATATCAGCAGGAGAATTATTTAGGAAGAGGACAAAGAATATAAAGAACATATGCTCCTTTCTCTGCTACCTTACTGGTCACAAGGTTTGGTAGGCAACCTTCTGAGTCCCCTTTCCCCTATTATTACCCTCTCTACCTCGGGTTGGTTTGCTGTGCCTGCATGGGCATGGTGGGAGGAGGGCAATGGTGATGAGTTGTCTCTTTATCAGTATTGGATTGGTGTCTTCTCCACTTTTTCGTAGTTTCTGGTGCCTTCGGCTGCATCTGGAGTGCATCCGTTTTGGTGTGGTGCCTTCTTCCTTTTGCCGTCACCAACAAGGTGCTGTCTCGGTGTGTCTCGGGCTACGTAGGGAGTCGGCCGACCTTGGATATCAAGTGCTCAGTATAGGTTACCTACAGGTCCTCGGTGCCTGTGGTGGGGCCCTCTGGCTTTGGCGAGCTTCCCAGCGAGCATGGTTCTGGTGTAGGTGACTGCTTTTTGGGTGATGTCAGGATGGGAGGGGAGATGGCTGTCACAGATAGGAGGAAGGGCGATAACAGTGAACCAGTAGGGTGCCAGGCTGGGGACAGTTGTCGGGGCTGGGGCAGGTGCTGCTTCGGTGGGGCCTTTTGATTGGTGCGGCATGGTTAGATGGTAGGTGACACTCTCGGCTTCTTTTGGCAGGTAGCAGGGTGAGGCCCCAGTCGTCAGGGGGGGTTGGGAGGCCTAAGGCTACCTATTTCAGATGTCTTGACTGCACTCAACTGGAACCGGGAGCTGACATGGCAATGTGATTGAGGCCTGCAGGCTTGAGTAGTGGGGTATTGGGGGTTTCCTCCTGCCTCACATGTAAGTCCTTTACTCACCTCAACTGGGAGAACCAGGCCCTACCCACCGTGTTGTACTTTGATGAGGGTTTTTCTTTGCCTGTCATTCTCTTTGAGGTGGCAGGGGCTATTCTATTTGGCTCAGACATGGCCTTGTACATATGTTGGGTTCTCAGGCATCCACTTTCAGTCATTGGCATATGGTTGGGTTTCCCCTGGTGGTAGGGAGAGCATGGTGCGCAGAATGAGGTGCGGACCAATATAGGCCCTGCTGTGCCTGGCATGGTCAAGCTGCTGGACAATAGCTAGCCTAGGTTAATGGGGGGGCAGTGCTTGGTGGGTGGTGGGGGAGGGTTTTGGCCTATATAGTC